>PVJS01014418.1:0-40413 GCA_004027185.1 Glis glis
TTGTAATCCACTCATCTGTTGATGGACACCTAGGTTGGTTCCATGATTTGGCCACTGTGAATTGTGCTGCTATGAACATGGGTATGCATATATTACTGTAGTTTTCTGGTTTCAATCCCTTTGGTTTGATACCCAGTAGTGGTATAGCCAGATCATATGGTGGGTCCATTCCCAGTTTTCTGAGGAATCTCCACACTGACCTCCATAGTGGTTGAACTAGTTTGCAATCCCACCAACAGTGTAGAAGAGACCCAGTTTCCCCACATCCTCGCCAACATTTGCTGTTGTTTGACTTCTTAATGATTGCCATTCTTATTGGGGTCAGATGAAATCTTAGAGTAGTTTTGATTTGCATCTCCCTGATTGCTAATGATGTTGAACATGCTATTCTAACTTCTGATCTCTGAAAGTGGCCTAAGAGGGTTAATACACTTGACAAGAATCCCCAAGACCAAGACGTGTGTGGATCATTTTTACAACAAGGTATTGCTCTCCTCTCTCAGCACTTAACAAGGAATGTATTTCTTTCCCCATCAACATCACTCTGCTTCACATTTGACCATGATTAAAAGCAATGAGACTATAAATGCAAATAAATTATTCATGCCATGGCCTACCAAATTGCAAAGTCTTTCTTCTCACACATAAGCTGTGTGAGATGCCTTTGCACCTCTGCCTGGAGCCTGAAGTTCAGCCGAGCACTCAGGGGAGAAGCATCCAGCCAAAGGGACTTTTTTCCAGATTTGCACCACCATCAAAATGAAATTTTGGCTTCCAGAAAAGTTTCCATTTTCACTGGCCACTTATCACCCTCCTTCTCAAAAAAAAAAAAATGGTTTGCCCTCCTGTGATGCCAACTGGAAAATCCGAGGCACTTAGAAACTCTTGGAAGGTCCAGAAAGCCCTTGTTGCCAACCTTCTTGAGGAGTGTCTGCAACGTCCCTGCTTTACACATGTTTGTTGCCAGTAAGTAGCTATTTGGCTGCATATTAATTTATCTCTAGCAGGTCTAGAGAAGGGAAAAGGAACATGTTGGTATTTAGAATGTCCTTTTGCTTAAGCCTTCCAAGGATTCTTCAAATTTTTTTCCTAACACCATGCAAATCTCTAGTCGTTGCATTAGTGGAATAACAAGCTTACCTTCCTTGGGTGGATTTGGCTTTCTAATAGGAAAGGAAGAATATTTGTTGGCTTTAAGCTATCAAATCCATTCGTTTTGGTTTGCTTGGGAAGACAGCTTGCTTGCATTAGGTTCAGAGTAAAGTATGTTCAAAGGCTAGGGATACAGCTTAGTGGTAGAGAGCTTGCCTGGCATGCATGAGGACTTGGGTTTGACCCCCTCCACCACCACCAAAAAAAAAAAAGAATAAAACATGTCCATATTATTGTTTGTTTTTAATTTTTAATGTTGGGGTAATCAGTACAAGAAACAAAACCAACTCTGGTTAACTGAAATAATCTGAAGATTTCAAAGAAGACTGTTAGGAACACATAGGATCTACAAGGAGGATAGCAAATTAGGCGTGGAAACCAGGAAAACTCTAGAGGCTCTGGAAGCAGCCTCATTGGCAGCACACACTATTACTGCACCATGAAATTCTCAGGGGAGATTTAAAGCTTTAGGTTAATATTAATATCTTGACCCCATTCTCTGCGATCCTTGTTCCATGGGCTTGGGATGGGCTGCTCTTGTAGTCACTGCTATCCACAGTGACCATGTGCCAATCATCTTTAGTATGGAATTACACTGTGTAAGGCTGCAATTGCAGAGAGGGAGAGTTCTATGGCTCCATTTGATTCACCAGCCTGCCCTTTGGCTAGAGGAAGACAGAGCATCTGGTTACCAGACCCACCAGACTACAGCACTGGGGAAGAGGTAACGTCTCAAAAGGAGACTGTCTGGGGACCTCTGGGGGGGGGCAAATAGATGTTGGATAGCCAAAATGCCAAAACACCAATTCTCCATCACTATTTCTAGCTTTAATGGCAATAATTTAATTGATACACAAACCCATGTTCTTTTTTCCCTCCATGGAACAATCTTCATGATTCTTTCATTTTGTGTCTTACCAGAACTATCCTTTCAACAGAGCAAGAACTTGGGGCAATAGATATGAGATGCCCCAGTCTAGCATTAATGTGCACAGCCAAGCTCGCCACTGTCCCAGCTGCAGCTCAAATGAAGAGTCTCCAGTGCTGCACTGAACAGAGCCCCAAGGGAGACACCAAGAATTTCCAACCTCACTTTCAAGACCTGGAGGTGCAGCTCAGACAAGGAGAAATCCTGTTTTTCCTACCACAAAATTAGAAACCATGATGACTGTATAGACTCACACTAAAGGAAAACACTGTGTCTTCCTGAAGATGGAGACAAGCTATATGGTCTCCCCTCCCCTTCCGCATTACTCTGCAAATATTGATGTTAACGAAACAGAATAAAAAGTTACTCCGATCAGTGCTGGGCTCCATCCACCAGCACGATTTGGTATTCATCTGGTGACAGTACTGCAGGCAGATAGAATAATGAGTAGAGCGTGCGGGATAGCATTTGATAGGGAACACTGTACCCGTGCCTGGGACAATAATAAATCTGATCGCACTAAGGAAGCAGAACTAATACAGTGACCTGTACAACACAATGATCACAGCTGTTGACATTGCTGATCTCCCCTGAGATCACTCCAGTGTTGAAAAGAAGAAGCCCAGTGGCTTCCTCTGAGTAGCCTAAATATCAAAAGGTAAAACCATGTCCATGACTACCACCCATGGGACATTCCATGTGGGGTCAGGAGAGAGAAAGATAGAGAGAGAAACATCTCTCTAAATCCTGACCCATCTTACCCACACCTTATTCCTCATCTCCCTCCACTCCAAGGGTTCTTTCTGGGGTTCAAGGACACCCTGGACTGGAATCATATGCAAAATTTTGCACTTATGCAGAGGTGCCACAGGTTCCATCAAATTTGGGGGAGCATCAGTGACTCACAAAAAGGCTTCGCCCCACTGCTCAATGGACACTCCACCTTCTCCTCCCACCTATTCTGACCACTTCCCTGGACCTCACCCTCTACAGAAAGGTCTTGTCTCCAAGCCATTCAAATGTGTGACAGCCACCAGCTCTCTGCTCTAGCACTTGACAGCTATGTCCTCCTTGTTCCTGACAGTGGTTTGTTACTAGTCAGAATTAGGGAGACAACTGGCCTCAGATAACCTTCAGGGCCCTCTGCTTGGGGGCAGAGGCATCTTTACAAAGAGGACTGATAACCATTCCATTTTTAGACAGCTACGGCCCTCCGAGATTCATGATTTCTTAAGAGAAAAAAACAGAGCTCTCTCTGTAGAAAAATAAAGATAGGGAAAGTGCTGTGTTGGGGAAGGATGTGTATTTTAGTTATTGGGTTGGTTTAGCTGGGGTTGCAAAAGTACTCCCAGATTCAATGCCTGGTACATACAGGAAAATAGCCAACTAGGAACTGCAATTCATTACAATTGCCTGGCTGGGATGTCATGGACTGTGTAGACCACATGCTTCTTCCCATCCCTCCCAATTAACCTTAGCCCCCCAATTTCCTACAGCTCGCCCTACTCTTTGGTCTTACAGGATACTGTAGTGCCATATGAATAGTGCAGGACTCAAAGGATCAAAGCCCCATGCAACTGCTGACAGCTACTGAACACTTTTCATATAGCACACTACAGGTGCCATGCCCTTGGCAGTAAGCACCTCAAGACCAAGCTTCCATGAGGTTTCTTGTCACACCTGCACATGCAGTCGTTAGTCATCTATTCAAGACACATGGATTCGGCAACTCTTATGAATCAGGCACTAAGCCAGACATATAAGTCTCGATTATAAATGGTCTCGGCCCTCAAAAAACTTAGATTCTAGTTGTGGAAACAGGAACTTATGTACCTAATGGATTAGCTACAGTGCAATACAATAATGAAATAATAGATCAGAACAAAGTGCTAAAAATCCCTGAGGTGGGAACAGGCTGATTCTATTTGCTGTACAAGTACTGATACTTGTTATTCAAAATGTGGTTGATTGGCCAGCAGGCATTATGGGTGGACATTACCTGCAGGTTTGTTAGGAATGAATGCAGAATCTCCGGCCCCAGCCCAGACCTACTGATGTGCAATCTGCGTTTTGGTACGATCCGGGCAAGTGATTCATGGCCATATTAGAGCTTGAAAGGCATTAAATGTCAGTGAAGAAAAGGCAGGCACCTGGGTCCCTTGCTTAAATTCCTAACTGCAGCTGCAACTAGAATGTGCCAGGAATCATCAGGGGAAGATAATTTACAGCTCTGTGAATGTATATGGATACAGGATTTAGAAAAAGCTGGTTACTTCGAAGTAAATTCAGTAGTTCTACCAATCCCCCACACCAGACTCAGAACATTTGTGGCCTGAACCTTGGATAAAAGAGAGATAAAGATAATTAGTCCTTCCCAACATTCTTAGCTGCCTAATCACTCAACTCGTGTGTGGCAGTATTAATGGCAAAAGCAAGATGGAAACCCTGCTCTCCTGACTTGCCTTGGGAAGATATAAAACTTACTGAGCAACCGCTCAGTATGAATACTGGCTCCAGAGTTACCATCTATCTTTATGACCTTGGGCAAGTCACTTAATTTCTCTTACTATCTCTCAGATTATGCTCCTGCAAGAATACCTATCTCAAAGAGTACTATGAGAATTTATTGAAATAATAGTTTTTAAGTTGTCTAACTCACTGAGTGCCTGCCGTGTAACAATCCTTAATGTTTGATGGTTTCATTATTATTAGCTGCCATGGCAGAATCTGGCCAGTTGTTCACTAAACTTGTTTTCCTCCATTCCTGAACAAATGGCTAGGCTACATTTTCCAAACTTTAATTCTATTTGGAGTGGCCATGGAATGTCCTAGCCAGCAGAACATCACTGGAAGAGACAAATGTCACGTCCAGGTTTGCCCCATCAAAATCTCCTGTGCGATACTCCATTGTTTCCCCCATGTGCCACCAGATGTCAATAGCCAAGGTGGCTTCGGGAACTATGGGATGTAAATGGCAGCATCTCCTTAGCCTGGGCCCCTGAGTGACCACACGGAGCCAAACTGTATCACCTCCATTATAATCCCCTTCACTACTGACTGGACTGTATGTGAGTGGGAAATAACCTATTGTGTTGTTGTGGACTGAATGTTCATATTCCCCCTAAATTCATATGTTGAAGGCCTAACCCCCAATGTGATGGTATTAGGAGATGGGGCTTTGGGGAAGTAATTAGGGCTAGATTGAGGGAGGGTTGTGATAGGATTAGTGGCCTTAGAAGAAGAGGAAGAGGGCCGGGTGTGGTGGCTTGTAATCCCAGTACTTTGGGAGGCAGAGACCGGAGGATCCGGGTTTGTAGCCAGTCTCAGCTCTCTCTCTCTCTCTCTCTCTCTCTCTCTCTCTCTCTCTTTCTCTCTCTCTCTCTCTTTCTCTCTCTCTCTCTACCTAGTGAGGCCCTCTGCAACTTCGTGAGACCCGGTTTCAAAATAAAGTATAAAAAAATAGGGCCAGGGGTGTAGCGCGAAGGTAGAACGCCCTTGGGTTCAATCCCCGGTACCAAAAAAAAAAAAAAGAAGAGGAGGAAGAGTCCTGCTCCCCACTCTACCCCCTGCACGCATGCACTGAGGGAAGGCCATGTAAGCACAGAGCGAGAAGGCCACTGTCCAAGTCAGGAGAAAGACCCTTCCAGAACCTAACGAGGCTGGCACCCTGATCTAGGACTTTTGACTTCCATAACTGTGAGCAAAAAAATCTCCATTGTTTAAGCCATCCTGGCTATGGCATTTTCTTACAGCAGCCCAGACTGAATGAGACATGCTAAGTCAGAAATTTCAGGGTACATCTATTTCAGTGGCTAGTGTCACATACCTATAACTGGCCAGTACAACATTTTAAAGTTTTCACAGTTTACCTCACAGGGTTAGGGGAGGATTTAACAACATAACAAATGTGGTAATGTATTGTAAACTGTGAAGTGCTGTATAAATATTTAGAGAGATGGAAAAAAATACGAGACTCAGGAATCAGGACCCAGTTCTAATCCAGGCACCACTGTGTGCAAACTTGGTGACCTTGCCTAAATTATTCACACTCTGAGCAGATCTAGAAAATAGAGATAAGGGTAACACAGCATTCTAAGATGAATGCACCTAGAATTAAAAGTGAGTGTTCAAGAAGTGATATGACTTAGTGGTTAGGAACCAGCCCTCCTGAGTTCAAACCTCAGATCTGCTACTTTCTGGTTAGTAGACTTAGGCAAGTTAATTAGCCTTTATGTGTGTCAATTTCCATATCCAGCCAGGTATGGTGGTGCATGCCTGTAATCCCAGTACTTGGAAGGCTGAGACAGGAGGATCGTAAGTTCGAGGCCAGCCTCAGCAACTTAAGCGAGGCTCTCAGCAACTTAGCAAGATACAGTTTCAAAATGAAAAATAAAAAGGGCTGCGAGTGTAGCTTGAAGGTAGGATGCCCCAGGGTTCAAACCCCAGGACCCCAAAAAAAAATCCATATCCAAAAAATTGGGATAATGATATAGAATCTACCTCATATGGTTGTTGTATTGAATGACTTGATAAACATAGCGCTCCTAAAACAGCACCTGCTACATTGCAGCAACTAATAAATGTTGTTAACTATTAGTATTAAGCAGGACATAGAATTATAAGCTTCAATGAGCCAAACTTTCCTGCTTTGCCCATTTAGGCCACCCTTCCCATTCAAACAGGGAGGTGGGTGGGGGAGGGAGATTGAGGAAGGAAACACGATGTTCATATATAAAATTATCAATGCCAATCTCCATATCGGGTACAGGGAAGGGGAGGGAGCAGGGTAGAAGCTGGGGGAAGCTCACCAAGTGCTGTGGGCATGCATGCCTCTATCACTCTGAACTTCATCATGATGTGTGATTACAATGCACCAATTTTTTGTTTTGTTTTTTGTTTGCGGTACCAGGGATTGAACCCAGGGGCGTTCTACCTCCGCGCTACACCCCCGGCCCTATTTTTTATACTTTATTTTGAAACGAAGTTGCGGAGGGCCTCACTAGGTAGAGAGACAGAGAGAGAGAGAGAGAGACAGGGGGAGAGAGAGAGAAAGAGAGAGAGAGAGAGAGAGCTGAGGCTGGCCGCGAACCCGGATCCTCCAGTCTCCGCCTCCCAAAGTACTGGGATTACAAGCGTGCGCCACCACACCCGGCTACAATGCACCAATTTTTAAAATGCTAATTTTTTAAAAAAAAATAAAATGTAAGTTCCACATTAAAAAAAAAAAGGTATATCAGAACCCAAGTCTCTCAATGCACAGTTCCTGGAGCACTCTAACATTCTGCCTCAAAGGGACAGATAAGGGAAAACAAAAAGCAAAGGAATTTTTTTAAAAAATCTTTGAAAGATGGTTCCAGGATATCTGATTTCCAAGACTTTACCCACACATAAGACACAGTTCTTGCCAGCAGTCTGCCAGCCAACCCTGAGCATCCGAGGATCTTAACACCTTTGTCTGGGTCTTTCAACTTCAGACCATACCCCTTCCTAGGGGTTCTCAACCCTCACTATACATTGGAGAAAGACCCTTCCAGGACCTAACGAGGCTGGCACCCTGATCTAGGACTTTTGACTTCCATAACTGTGAGCAAAAAATCTCCACTATACATTTCTCACTACACATGAGAAGACTTCTGAAAAGCAGTGAGACATGAGTCAGACTATTAAATCAAAAGATAAGAGGGTGAGGCCCAAGTATCACTTTAGTGAAAGTTACCAAGTGATTCTAAAATGCATTCATGGTTACGAAGTAATGCTTCAGCTCATGGACTTCTGAGAGCAGAGAGCAAGGAAGAGCTTCCAACACTGAAATGCTAGAGCTTTGCTAGAGCTTTGGCATCATCCATTCAGTCATTTAGTTAACATTTGTGATGTTCTGTATCCTAGATGCTAAAAGTACAAAAGCAATAGAGCATGGTCCCTGCCTTCAGGGCTCATGATGTAGCAAACTACCTGAATCCAGTGGACTGGCCTTACTGGTCAGTACCTGCCACCTCCCCATGACACAGCCCTGCCCCTCCAAGTTAGTCTCTGTGATCTGCAAGAGTCTTGCAGGTGATCTACAGGTGATGCTTAGAAAGAGAGATGATTAATTACCTTCTCAAATGAGATCGTCCTTGCTGGAAGCTGATCTCTAACATTGGACATCTAACAAAACAGCCTGCCTTTTCATTATTAGATGTTATCTTTTTCACATCAGTGGGCCTCCTTCAGGTCATGGCAGAGTTATGGGATGCAATTTATTTATGAGTGAGTGAGTAATCAATTATTGCGGAGATCCATGTAACACTTCTTGATATTCCTCATGTACGGCCTCTGCTGAAAATGCTGAAAGCCGCTGACTTGCGTGGGTCCATAAAGTGTTCCAAGGCAATGCAGTGGCTCCCATAAGTGAAATTGGGGAGAACTGACAGGCTAAACTAAGTCTTGGCTAGAAGAAGGCTGAGAATACCTACACACCGTCAGAAATTGAGTTCTGCAGGCAGCTCCTTCGTTGAGTTATTCAGATTTTTTTTTAAATCTGAAAAGACCTTGACATTTGAAAAATGTTAAAAGAATTGCTAGATGTGGGCAACAATTCAAAGGATAATTTGCCCTTCATGAGATAACAAATAAAAAGCTCTTGTGGTGTCTCTCCTATCAAAGATCATTTATTAGCCTTTAATGAAATATCGTTCTGGTATCATATCACTTTTAACAAAAACTTAATTAAATTAACTATAAATAGTGTAATTTCACACATCACGCATATGCACACGTAGTTAATTTTTTCTTAAGCTGAGCAGCAGCATCCCCAGAAGATCTCCTCTGAACCAAGTTTGCCAAAATAAAAAAAATGTATAAATGTCTTAAACCAAAAGAAACAATAATAAGACAAATGATTGATCCAAAGTCATGCTTACAAGACACAGATTCTCAAATGCTTTGTGACATCACAGGGCAAATTGACAAGATGACCAAATGCTCCATCCTTTGGTCCAATTGTTCCAATGGCCAGGCTGGGCTGGGACAGGGAGTCCTTACCTGAGAGGATGGACAGTGCCCGGGCTCCTGGAGCACAGGAAGCCCCAACTTGGGTCCTAAGCCTTAAGATGCTGGGCAAAGAAAGAGGCCATATTTGTACCTGACCAACGATAGCTATCAAAGTCAGGGGGTGAAGAAAACCTTTAGACCTCAGGAGATAGAAAAGGAACCCAAGCATAGTAGAATCAAATAGGTGAGAGGAAGGTGTTTCTAAACACTGGCCTTGACTGTAATACCAGGTTGGTGCTTTTTGAAGGCCAGGAGAATCATCATGCACATCTACTTATTTTAAAGATGCAGGAAGAAATAAATTATCAAAGCAATATTAAACTGTAAGGTAAAGAAACCAGAATGAACTTATAAATTCTAAAGTGGGACTGAAATAAAAAGAAGTAAGAAACAATCCTGATCCAGTGGAAAACACAGAGAACCACAAAAAACCTAATTTTCAGCTTCACCACACAGATAGACTCCAGCATTATAGCTACAGAAAATATTTATGGGACGCTCGTCTGTTAGGCACTGTACAAAGCCCTTTATGTCAATAGTCTCATTTCATTCTCATAACTCTGTGAGGAGCAGTGGACACAATTTCCATCATAGAGTTGGAGAAGGCAAATCACACCACAGTTAAGTGACTGGTCAAGGTCACCCTTCTGTAAATGATGGAGCCAGCTTTAGAACCCACATAGTCAGACTGCAGATTCATTGCTCATAACCACACTGCCTTCAACACAGGAGAAATAGCCACAACTGAAGACAAAGAATGAAAATCCACACCATGTAACAAGGGGAAGGAGAGGGGAAACAAACGCTGCAGTGCTGAGATCATAGGAGGGCACTCCCCAGCCAAAAGACCATCTACATCCAGGTATCAGTGAACCGGGCTGCAGAGCTGGGCTCAGAGCCAAGGTCAAAAGAAGGTCTAGAGACTTGCACTTATCAGGTTTCTAAACTTGAAACTCAAAGATTTCAAGATTCATGACCTGCTCCAGTTTTTTTAATTGAAATAATAACAATAAAAATAATGGAAACTAATTTAGGAACAATAAAAAGAATAGGATTGCAGTTTTCACACTTGGGGAAAACAAAAGAGTCTAGAAAGAGTTCACCCCAAATAAAGCCAAAGGCAGCCCTCAAGGCATGGGCAGCATCTGACCAAGAATAATATTTTCCAGATTCACAAGACAAGACTGATGACCAAGTGAATTCCTTGGTTGGAACAATAACCACTGGAGAGAGGGGAAGTTCAAGAGCAAAAGCATTTCTTGCCCATTGTGCCCAGCTGTAAGTGGGATCCTTTCTACCTCCACAATGTCTCTTTCACCATCTAGAAGTGTCACGGCCACCATTCCACACTGGCTACTGTCTCAACCCTTGAACAGTGTGTCCACCCACATCACCCCCGTTCCCCAATAAGTCATTCTATTAACCTATTAACCTGGCCTATTAACCTTTCCAAAGAGCACCCAGAGTGTAGGATTCTCCTGTTCAACTTCTTCTAACATTGTCCACCCTCAAATAAGGTATTTATTACCATTGGACTCAGAATTTCTACAAGCCACTTGTTCTATAAAGGCTACTTGTATTAAAGAATAATGGTATTAAAAATTAGGTTAGTTTATGAAGCAAAGACCTTAACTTCCAAGCCTCATAAAGACAAAAATATCGTTAAATGTCAACTTAAATAAAAATTATGTGTTGTACTTTAAGTCCTGGACATGCAAAATAACAAATTTCAAACAGGGCAATGAATTATGCATTAAAAGTATCCGAGTTGTATTAAAAATAAAAAGCAAAGATGAGATAATGTTCTCACTACTAAAGAAGTAGTAAAGATCAATGGATTTGAGAAGTAAACAAGATGTGGAAATATGACAACATAACTGATAAAAGTTTTATCATTCAAAACAGCACATCTAAAGAACTGATATAAATATGTACAAAAAGCCTCGATTCTATTCATTAAGTGAGCCAGAGAAGAATAGTCCGTTGAACCCAAAGAAAATCTAAACAGGAAAAGAAATAATAGAGAGAAATGTAGTATTTCTAGCAACTAAAAAAAAACTAAACAGCCTTAAGACATCACTGAACACATTAAACTAAAATAATTACAAATAATAAAATTCAATTCTGGTACCATTCTATGGAAAAACAAGTAAGTTGCTGATGGTAGGTTAGGTGGAGGGTGGAGATGGGGCCACATCCCATAGGTCACAGCCAAGGCTGATTCCTACTTTCTCATGAAATCCTAGGAGGAAGCTGGGCATCTGATGGGGGTGGCACGTGGTGCTAGGGAACAGAGCCCTAAGGACCCCAGCTTGGGCAAGCAGTGGTGATCCCAATGCAGCGTCTAGCACAGGGAAGGAAGAGGACACAGGACTCAAAGAACCACTAACTTTCAAATGGGCCACAAGGACCCAGGCAATGAACATCATGGGATTAAAGACAAGAGATCCCTCCACAAAATTTCTAGCAACCTCCTTTAACTGTGTTACTACCTTGGGATAATAAACAACATCCCAAACATAGAATTTCCGTATGACCCAGGAATTACACTGCTCGGGTCTTCACCAAAAAGAAGTGAAAACACTCATCCATATAAAACTTGCCCACAAATGTTCACAGCAGCATTACTCATAATAGCTGAATGGTGGAAACAATCCAAATGGCCATCAACTGAGGAATGGGTAAATTAAGGAAAAAGCATATTTAGACAATGGAATATTACTCAGCCATTAAAAGGAATACAGTTCTGCAATACGTTTCGACACGCATGAAGCTTGCAAACAGTCTGCTAAGTGAAAGAAGCCAACCGGCTATGCAAATCCATAGAGACGGGAAATAGATTGGCAGTTGCTTAGGGCTGACAGAGTTGGCGGGGGTGGGGAGAGAGAGTGACTACTACTGGGTATAGTTTCAATTTGGGGTGATGAAAATGTCCTAAAATTGGTTGTAGTGATAGCTGCATAACTGTGTGAATATATTAAAAGTCACCAAATTATATACTTTCAATGGGTAAAGTGTATTGTATGTGAATTATATCTCAAAGTATCCTAAGCCCATATGCACCATTAACACAAACCTCCCTCCAATCCTCTTAAGAGGTTTGGAACCAAATTTACCTTGATTTAGGAAAATAAGCTAACAGCCTGTTTCTTGCAGCCCAGCCTTTTGAAACAAGTCCCTGCCTTTTAAACCTCTTGCAGTTTTTAAATGGAGCCCCCAGCTAGTGTTCTGAGCCTCTCTTCTCCCACCTTTGCTGGGTCCCAACAGTCCTACCTTTTCTTCTTTCCTTTTTTCTCTTTGAAAATCAGTTTAATTTTCTATCAAAATGTGACCAGCACTGGCTCCTACTTTCCCTCCCAACAATTCTTCCGCTAAACATGCACACCTCGATTCAGTTTCCAGACCTAAGGCTGTGCTCCTAACGACAGGAGAAAAGGTTTGAGAACCACACGCCCTCTCTTACTCTCTCTCTCTCTCTTTTATGCCAACACAACAGAAAACCTTTTCTCATCTTCCAGTGCTCTTTCATTGCATAACGAATTTCAGATTTTCAAATCCCCACTTTTAAATTTCCCACTGGTTCTCCACTCCTGGCACTCCCTACCCTCTCTCTTTGGCTCAGCCACGTGGCGGGCCAGCTTGTCATCTGTGCAGCCCAGACCTCCTGCCCATTGCGACCTGGCTTTGTGGTTGAAGATTCACTTCACTCCTTGCCAACCTCTCTCACCCTGGATGTCCCCCAATCCCCTCCCTCAACAAGCCATTTGTAAATCCCACATTCTGGCTTCTCTTCCTAACACCGGCCAATCACAGATGAGGAAAGGCCAGGTGGTGGCTGCTGGGTGGTCTGTGCGCCACTTGAATACCCTCTGGCCTCTCCTTGGAGCCTCCCCGGTGGTCACAAGTGCAGCCGAAGGCTCGTGCCCCCGAAGCCCCCAGCCTAGCCGGATCCAGTTGGCAAATCCACGGAAAGCTTCCACGTCTGCTCTCCTGGCTCTGCCTCTCCACCCAAACAAAGGCAAGAGGGCAAGGACAGCATAACCATCACTGGGGACAAAGGAAAATCTGAAGAGACACAGATGTGTAAATATCCCTTTTATGTCTTTACCTGCCTTGGGTTCAAGTGCTGTCATTTACTAATCAGGTGACTTTAGGGGGCAAGGTGCCCAAGTCTCAGCTTATAATAATAGTAGCTGCTCATAGGGATATTTTGAGGATTAAATGAGACGTTTCAAATGAAGGGCTTTGGGGACTGCAGTCATTCTATTAGTCCACATAAAGCAAAATCATAGATGACTCTTTACACGAGGGACAACACAAAAATCAGATGGGAAAAACGCTCTTACTATTCGTGATCAGCACTTTAAAAGGACAGAAATGGAGGGCTCCTCCCTGTTGCTATGCAGCCTTCCACAGGCGGAGCCTTAGCGCTGAAAGTCGCTCCATGTGGTTTTAACAGCTCTGCAAAGCCTGAGAAAACCTTTCTCTGTGTTCCTCCCCTCGACTCTCTCAGGCCAATCTGTGCCCCCCTCCCCTGAAGACAAAACTGCAAAGCCTGCAAGACACAGCTCTGCTGAAACCTTCATCCATCCTGGGGCTGCAAAGCCAGCCACACCTCTTGGGCTGAAACAAAACTCCCTCTCTGAGCCCGTTAGCAGAGCTTATGCGGGCAGCTCTGCCGCAGAACTGCACATGGTGGTGTAATCGATACCTTGTCATTGGTGAGTTCAAGGTCAGGGGAATCTGCAGGCCATAGGAGACAATGATTTCAATGTTGCTGAGGTCCTTCCCTCCCAGTGCCTTTTTACTACAGGGAAGTAATTCTCAGAAAAATTCTAGCCTTGCGCATTTTATATGACAAGCCAAAACCCTCCAGCTAAACCATGACCTCCTGTCCAAATGCCATCCACCCAGCTTACTTGTAGCTCACAGATCTGCATATCTAACACTGTTTTAGTAGAGCAGGTCCCCTGTGCCCCTGGGACTGTTCCCTGATTCTTTGAACTTGGACAAAACCTAAATATGTTCCTGTACTGACATGAGTTATACATGCATTTGTGCACTCAGCAAACATTTATTTAGCACCTACTGTGGGTCGGGCACTGTGCTGGGCATTATGAATACAAATGCAACATGGGAGCTCACAGTTCTGAGGGGTGAGGGAGGAAGCTTTTAACGGACAGTCCCAGGACAGTAGGATGTGCTCAGACACAGCCATCTGAAGGGATGGCTCTACAAGACACCTGATCTGGCCCCCAGTGCTTCCCAAAGCGAAAACACCTTCCAGAGGCTCAAAAAGTGAGGAGTTAGCCAAAGAGAACTGTGTGAAGAGGGATGTGTGTGTGCGCGCCTGGCACTCCACAAAGACACACTCCACCACGGATTATTCATCACTGTGCCTCTCTAAAAACTTCACATTAAACATCTTACATCTTGAAATTTATTGTTATCCATCCCATTGGGCAGAAGGTCAGAGAGAACATTTCTGTGAGTCATACCTCACTGGGTTTCTACATCTTGTTAAATGTACGGTCATTCTCTCTGAAGTGTCAGAGACAGGCTGCCGGGCTCCCCACCTCAATGCACCAAGGGGGGCGTTCTACTCAGATGGACACATGTCCTCCCCGTGGGCTCAGGGCCTACCAAGGAGGCTGTCGGGAGACTCCTCCAGAGGGGGTGACAGCTGTCATCTGAGCTGCTGCAGCTCTCCTTGCCTAGATCCTGAGGAGCTGCAGCCTCTGTCCTGGCCGCTGACCCCGAGGCATTAAAACTTCAGTCTGGGTTCTGGTTAACTGGCTCGAGGCCTGGAATCTGCTTCCTCTCCGCTATTTGCAGAGTAAACTTCTCTTTCATCAGAACTGCAGAGCCTCTTTCCCATGAAAGCAGCCAGCTTGGCCACTTCCCAGTTTCAGCACGGTAACAGATTGCTGCATTGCATTCAGACTGGTCATCCTTCCCACAGGCTGCCCCCAAAACCAGTTGTGTGGGGTTTCCAGGTTTTAAAAGATCATGTGGGGACTCTAAAGCAAAGCTCCTCTTGCAGGGATGAGCATGTCTAAGGAGTATTTGAAGGATACAGATGTGGCTAGACCCGCACCAGACTTAATGAATTACAATGGGGTTGGGGGCAGGGAAACTGTATTTATTTTAAATATGCCAGTCAATTCTGATGTGCATCTCTGTTTAAGATACGTTAGAACTAGGAGAAACCAGCTGTATTTATAAGCTCACCACTGCAAATTCTTTTTTTTGAACAAGGCCAAGTAAAAAAAATAAATTTGTATCCATATACTTGCAGAAACAGTACCAGAAGAGATAAGATGATCCTCCTACTTCTTTCTATCCATGAGGCTACTTCAGAAGAAGAGGAGGTGAGGAATCGGGTGTTAGTGAGAATAGTCAGCCCTGACTCTGCTCAGCAAATGGTCACAGGAGAATGAGAAGCCTCCTCTTCATGCTCATTGCTTTAAATGTTCACAGCTCTGCAGCAGCAACCAGCAAATGCACACCCCCAGGGGTTATAATATCACATTCTCCAAAAATATATATTCTGCAAGGCTTTCAATTCCCTTGGAGATTCCCCTGAATGTTTAAAATATTGCAGCCCCCTTTAATTAACAAAAAGCTTATAGCACCAAATAATTAGAACTTCTACATCCTTCTTCGCTCTACAGTGTTAAAAAAGATGACGGGCCCTGGCCTGGAAGAAGTGGAACAAAAAAAAAAAAAACTGAGCAGCAACTGGATTGCAACCATGTCATTTGGCGGGTGTTCACTGAGTACCTACTGTGTGCCAATTTCTATGCAATGCACTTTACTTGTGCTATTTAACTTAATTGTCCAACCCATCTCCACAGTGATTGTTATCATTATCTCTCTTTCACAAATGAGAAAGTGGGGGAGCCCAGGGAGCTTTGTAAAGGCCTTCCCCAAGGCACAGTGTTAATGCCAGAGTTGAACCCAGACTTGAGTCTAAAGAGGGTGGCTCTTTCATGTGGCTCTCAGAATCTCATACAAGACCAGCACTGTGCGCTACTCTAAGATGAACCAGCTTTATATCCCCACCCTCCAGCTGCTCACAGAGCAACGCTAAAATAGATGGGTGTGTGATTAATGAGTATGACTGAATGTAACCAGTGCTGCAAAACTAACACCGAGAGCTCTGGAATCACAGAGGAGGGCAAAGTTAAGTCCAATTCAGGATAAATTTATGGCTTCACATCTTATTTAGGACTTCCCAAGAGAAAGTAGGATTTAACTAGTGGAGAAGATAGGACAGGTTATTCTAGATGGACCTTAAAAACAGCCAAGATGAAGAATGGGGAACGCGTTCAGGGAATGGGGAATAATCCAATACGACTAGCATGGAGCATGGGCAGGAGATCAAATTACCCAAATTAGCCTTTGAATGCCACACTCAGAGGTGGGGACCACATCTTTAGGCCAGGGGATTACACAGGGTGCTGGGCTAAGGACTGAGATGATAAAACAGGGGTTTTGAGATGATACTATATTCGGGCCACTTTAGACTGCTGATAGCGTCTCCCGCCAACGAGCCTTCATACATGCATTTCTCTTCCTCCTTTCAATGTCATGATGACTTCTGCACAACCTTTACCCTTCGCCTTGGTCATCACCTCCTCCAGGAAAACTTCCCTGTTCTCCCAGGACTGGGTTAGGTGCCCCTCCAGTTTGCTTCCTTAGCATCCAAGTTTGACCCTGCAGCACTTAATATCTTGTATTCCTGCCCTTCCTACCAGATGGAAGCTCCTGGAAGAGAGAGACTATGATTATTCATCATTGGTTTTCCCAAGTCCTTGAATTCTTGTCACCTAATGGATGCTCCATCAGTGTTTGATGGACTAAACACTCCCAAAATACAGCCTACAATGAATTCAATTGATTCAACGATGAATTCAATTGATTCAACGATGAATTCAATTGATTCAACGATGAATCAATTTTCAACAAGGGCACTAAGACCATTCAATAGGAAAAGAATCATCTTTTCAATGAATGATGCTGGGGCAACTGGACTTCTACGTGTAAAGCAATGAAGTTGGGCCCCTACTTCACACCACATACAAAAACTCACTCAAAATGCATCAGAGACCCAAATGAAAGAACTAAAACTATAAAACTCTTAGAAGAAATCATAGGAATAAACCTTCATGACTTTGGGTTAGACTATGGTTTCTTAGATGTAACTAACACCAAAAGCACAAGCAACAAAAGAAAAAACAGATAAACAGAACTTCATCAAAATGTTTTAAATTTTCTTCAAAGGATGCCAGTTGAAACCCAGGTGGGTGTGGTCGCATGCCAACAATCCCAGTACTTGGGAGGCTGAGATAGGATGATCACAGGTTCGAGATCAGTGAGTAGTAACTTAGCAAGACCCTGTCTCAATAAATAAAAAACTAAAATTCTGGGGGTGTAGCTGAGAGGTAGAATGCTCCTGGATTCAATCCCCAATATCACACACACACACACACACACACACACACACACACAGTGAAACCCACAGAATGGGAGAAAATATTTGCAAACCATCTGATAAGGGACTTGTATCTAGAATATATAAAGAACTCTTCAACTAAGCAATAAAAAGACAAATAATCTTAATTTTAAAATGTTCAAAGGGGGATGGAGGTATAGCTCAGTGGTAGAGTGCATGTTTGGCATGTGTGAGGCCTTAGGTTCAATCTCAAGCACCAAAGAATAAAATTAAATAAAGCAACAAGAGGATTTGAATAGACATTTCTCCAGACAAAACATAAAAATAGTCAATAAGCACATGAAAAGATACTCTATATCATTATCCATTAGGGAAATGCAAATCAAAACCAGAATGAGATACTATTTCACATCCACCAAAATGGCGAAATTTT
Organism: Glis glis; assembly: GCA_004027185.1. Classification (NCBI taxonomy): domain Eukaryota; kingdom Metazoa; phylum Chordata; class Mammalia; order Rodentia; family Gliridae; genus Glis; species Glis glis. Next base: position 18,004 of record PVJS01014418.1, read on the forward strand.
TTAAAAAGACAGTAACCGTGTTGAAGAGGAGGTGGAGAAATTAGAAACCTCATACATTGCTGGCGAGATTGTAAAATGTTGCAGCCACTTTGGAAGAAAGTATGGAGGTTCCTCAAATGGCTAAATACAATGTTGCCATATAACCAAGGGATTCCACTTCTAGATATACACCTGAGAGAATCAAAACCAAACGCCACACAACAACTTGTACATAAATGCTCATAGCAACATTACTCACAATACCAAAAACTATGGAAAAACCCAAACATATAACATCCAATTAATAGATAAACAGAATCTCTTGTGTCCATACAATAGAATAGTATTCAGCAATAAAAAGAAATGAAGTACCAATACCTGCTAAAATATGGATGAAAGTTGAACACATCATACTAAGTAAAAGAAGCTACACACAAAAGGCAATCATTATGACCTTGTATATACATAATGTCTAGAAAAGGCCAACCCACAGAGAAGAAGGTAGAGTAACAGGTAGATTGATTGGGAATTCATACAGATAGTTTAAGGTTAGATAGTGGTGATGGTTGCACTATTCTGTGAAGATACTAAAAACTGCTTAAACAGGTGAATTTAATGATATGCAAATTATATCTCAATCAAAGATATCATGTAAGAAACAAAAACAAACAACCAAAAAAACCCTTCACTTGGGGCCACTTCTGCCTAGGGCCAACCCAGCTCACAGCACATGACTGCACCCCCTTCCAGTGCTTACTTTTCCTATCTTCCTGGGGAGATTTTAAAAACTATTTGTTGATGTTCCTACAACATTTTAAAAAAACAAACTCACTATCTTCATTCCACCCAGGACTAGGGAGCAATAAAGTATACTTACAGAAATTACAATGGCACGGAAGCCAGAATTATGATTATGGAAAGCCATATTTTAGCCGAGATGGGTTCATTATAATATATATTTTTAAAGCAGTGCTGAGAATGCTAATCAACACTCACAAAATTTAATCTTCTCGCTGCATACATGATGTTTTCTACCCAAGTTTATAAATAACCAACATCACTCGCCAGTACATAAAAGGGGACGGTTGGACAGGAAGGGATGCAGGATCAAAGCACTAGAAGATCCGCACACTGTTGATACAGCGTCATTCCAGATGATGTAACAGTGACAGACCTCAGTCCACAGGTGTGTCCCAGGTCTGGGATGACACAGAGGTATACTGGCAGGTGCCACTTCAAGTGCCAACCTGGTGACTCTAACCCTCCTTTCCTGAGCTTGGTATTTTCCTGTGACTGCAGTGAACTGAAACTAATTTCTCTTTGACTTTTTTTTTCCAAACCTTGTGTCACCCTTAGAGATCACTGGAGCTACCCTGGAGCATCAACCATAACACAAAAACTTTGGCACCATGGAAACTACTGATGGGAGAAAAATATATGAAAACGTATACCCCTGTAAAACTTCCAAATGTGCTAAAATCAGCAGTTCTCTTTGGAGAGCAGGAGTGGAATACATGCCAATCGATCTGTTTTAGAATCCAAATGGCTTTGCTCACACTGCTATAGCCCCACTGGGCAAAAAAAGCTTTGGCACTTAAAAAATGATTAAAAACTCCCTGCTATTTATAATGATGGAGAAATGTCACTGAGAATTAAATGTTTTGTCAGTAGAAAAATGTGGCTGTCTGGAAAAGGCTGTAGATACATGCAGGGAATTAATGACGGGGGGGGGGCTGCAAACAATGCCCTACTCCAAGGAATGCAAAAAACAAGTTTTTGTTTGGGGTTTATTTTCTCTTGTTTTAACTGCAAGGGTCCTCCCTTCTCATTTGCCAGAACTTCGGCAGATTTCTAGGGTGTGACCCTCTGTCACTGCAGGGTGTCATCCTTATTTTTTCTCTGCATTCTCAGAATAAAGTCATCCTCTATCACCCACAGTAGATTTTCATTAAATATGATCCAGACACACACACACACACACACACACACACACACACACACACACACTGAATCTACTACACTACCCAGACAGAGAAAGCAATAAAGACTAAATACAAATGGCGATGCTGTTCTTGGGATACACTACCCAGACAGAGAAAGCAATAAAGACTAAATACAAATGGCGACGCTGTTCTTGGGATCAGATGTTGGGGATTCTGATGGGTGTCCAAATAACCAGGGTAGTCAGGACAAACTACTCAACCAGCAGCCAAGACGCCGCCAAGGGCCTCACCACCCTCCCTTCTCCCACATGGAAATTCTACGCCTACGAGCAAATCTGCTCACCCACTTTGTCTCTACCACTGATTTAACGCTGCAGGAACCATCCCTAGGTTGAAACCTTCCCTTTGCTCCATGGTAACTCTCTCTGCCAGACATGCTTTTCTCCAGAAATGTTTCGTTTCATTAGCATGAGTGTGTGCTTGCCTTCTGTTGCCTGCTTGTTAATCACAACACGCTTTATTATAGAACAAAAGATCCTGGCATCGTCATCTCAATAAATTCTAGACTGCCTTTCCCACCCCTCACCTCTTCCTCTGACTGCTGATGCTTCTACAACTTTCCAATGAGTGCTCTTGCAGGTACCCGCTTGGTATAGGTGTACTTTGAGGTGTAGGCCATGAAAAAATGTAAGAACAAAAGCTAACCATTTTTCAATGCATACTTTTACAAAAGTATAAACGGTTTCTGTTTGCTTCATATTGACATATGAGTTTATGATTCGCTCACTCAATGATGTTTAACAAATGCCTATTAGGTGCCAGTCAGGCACCAGCTGCTGAGGAGAGCAAGGTCAATGGAGAACAAGGTCAAGTCCCTGCCTGGAAAGCACTTATAGGTCAATAGAGGAGACAGACGCGTCTTCAGGAGGTTGGAAAACTATGCAAAAAGTGTTCCAACTAGGTCACACATGCAGGATGGGAATGTGCTGCAGGGTCCCTGACCAAGCAAGGCTCTGGGGGCAGGGACTTCTTCCCATAGGAGGTAACAGTGAAGGAGAACAAGGAAGTCAAGCAGGAGTCGGGGGCTTAGGGTGGGTGATGGAGGAAGGGTGTTGTAGGCAGGGAGAACATCTCTGGCTCAGAGACACGTGGCATGTGCTTAGATTTCTTAGATTTGCAGGGTGTTCACTAGAGTGGGATCAAACACTTGGGTGTGGGGAAGCGGCAGGGCTAAGAAGTCTGGGATGAATCCTAGGAGCATCACAGAAATCCCATAGAATAGAACCACCTACTTCAAGGTGGGAAAGAGGCAGGGCAATCCAGAAGGGACCAGTAAGCCTTGCTACCAAGTGTAGATTTTATCCTGAGGCCACGCAGAGTCAGGAGGGAGTTTTAAGCAGGAAAGTGGTCTGAGCAGATGTGTGTCTGGAAAAATCACTCTGGCTGCAACATAGAGAGTGAATTTAAAGAAACATGTCAGGTCAGGGAGAAGGGAATGCTAATATATGTGAGCGGGTAAATGTCACTCAGAAAAAAAGTCACACACACACACACACACACACACCTTTGCAGCCATTCATGTGTTGGCTTGTCTGCATCCTCCATCAGGACCTAAGAGAGGAGACTGAGTCCTACCCCTCTCTGCATCTTCCAGCCCCACACAGTGCCTGACACACAGCAGGCAATTAACAAATGTTTGCCGGTTGGATGAACAGTTGAGTGCCTAGGTGAATGAATGGAAGCATGAATGAACAAATGACAGAGAACGAGGCCTTTGGGAAGGGTTCACAGCTAGATTACAGGCTACGGAGCCAGGCAGGACTTCAATGAAATCATAGGTCCAGGATTTACTGACAGTGTGATATTGAGCAAGTTACATAACCACTTTGAGATTGTTCCCACATTTATAAAAAGAAGATAATAATATCTGTTCACATAAGGACCAAATGAGACCCCATGTGTCAATTGCCAGGTGATGCTGGGGCACAGGGTAGGCACTAAACAAATATACCACTGCCTCTTTCAACTTTATTTGACCTCTTTCCACGTGGCTCCAGTATAGGGCTCCAGAAATACAGCCTGAGGAGAGAAAAATTATGAAGTAGACTTTCTTTTTGGGGGGTGCTGGGGATCGAACCCAGGGACCTTCTACCTCTGAGCTACACCCCCAGCCCAATTTTTTTAAATCAAGGTCTCCCTAAGTTGCTGAGAGTCTCGCTAAGTTGCGAAGGTTGGCCTTGAACCTATGATTCTCCTGTCTCAGTCCCCCAAGTACTGGGATTACAGGCGTGCAATATCACACCTGGCTTAAAGTAGACATTCTAAAACTGCACCTGAGGCAATGTAAAAGAACACATTTTAAAAATTCCTTCTTAATAATAAAATAAGAGAACTGGCCATTCTTTATTCCAAAGGTTTCTCAGACAATAAACAGCAGGAGTTTAAAAGAGATGTTTAGAGAGCAAAAAAGTTAAAATATTTAGGAAGGGTGTTGTAGAGAGTAATATAAAATGACATGGGACAGTCCTCCCTAATCATGTTCCCCTAAGTGGGAAAAGATTCGGGCTGTCTGTGACCTACAGTTACCAACCAGATGCCTTCATTTCAGCTGAGCCACTTCTTCAATGGAGTCTCGGGGATTAGCCTGAGAACAGATGTCATTTCTTTCCCTGTGGTACAAGAACACGTGGGTATTGGAATGAGTTGTTCTCTTGCACTAGAGGTTGTTACAATATTATTTATCAATTATTCCGGGTGGTTTCAACTGGTGGTTGTCATTATTAATGCATCCTACAACACCATCTACATTTTTGTTTTTTGCAATTCATTTACACTGCCTTACAAAAGAGACTAACAAAACAAAATGGGTAATGTCGAAATATAAGGGAGAGAATGTTTAAGGGGAGGAAAGTGTGAGTCAACAATAAGGATGACTATGTTTCCCAAGACTGAGTGTGAAAAAAGAGGATAACGACATTTCATGGCATTCGTGTTCCAAGTGGTATGTATATATGGTACCTCCTGTGGTTCTTATAATAACCCAGTGAGGTAGATGCCACATTTAAATCAATGTAAAGCATCATTAAAAAAAGAAAAAGCTGCCAATTCAATCATGACAAAAACACTTTAATTTTGGAGATGTTAAAATATATAAAAGGTACAGCTGAGCGTCAATGAAATGTGGTATTATCATTTCCATTTTACAGGTAAGGGAATTGAAAACCAAGAACCTCGCTGAAGGTGACTGGCCAGGGAGTGGGAGAACTGGGTTTTGAACCCAAGCAGTTTGACATCCAGAGAGCTCAGGTCCCTAATCACTGAATATACTATCTCCCAGTGCTGAGTTTCCTGGCATCCACGATAAAGATGGACATAGGTTGACAGTACAGATGGACATAGGCTGAATTACAATTCTCATTATTTGGGAAACAAACAAATTAGCTTCTCAGGGGATCCAAAGTTTTTACTAATTCAAAACTCAAAAGGAAAATTTCTCACAGATATTGCTTAAGGGGGATATGGCAGATGATTTTATTGAGACCTTCAAAAACAGAAGGCTAATATATAAACACACCCTAATGAATACCATTTTTTCATATATGACTAAGGTCATAGAGTGCAAGAATGTCACCTTCTCATAGTCTACTATGACCCGAGAATAAAAGCAGAGAAGTAGAAACTATGCTCCTTAAATTCTGCTCCCTAAATATCACTGATCTCCATCTACCTGTTACTGGAAACTGGTTTATTAGACAGTTAGAATACTCTCTGGCAAAGAACTCTGCTGATTAATAAGCTCTGTCTATTTTGTGTTCCATTTATGAATTAGGAATTTGCTAGACACCAAATGAGTCAGACACTCTTTGGGATTCAGCACACACGATCCTGTCTTCCAGAAAGAGTCTCCACAGTCTGGCTCCAACAAGATGGAGACAGAGACTTTCTGCAGCATCGCGTGCCTAGGAGGCCCTGAGATCCGGAATTGATGCCTAGACCTAAAACCAGCTCCATCCCTCTTGAGCTGGGTGACCCTAGACGAGATGAAATCTCTTGATGCATCAGTTTCCACATCTGCAAAATGAGGAGTGTAACAATCTCTGCCTCCCAGGGCTGCTATGAACACATAATAAGACAATTCACATAAAAGACTTAGGACGTCTGGCACATGGTGAGCATTCTGTAAATGTAGGCTGATTTTATTATCTGGGTAGACTTTTTTTTTTTTTACCAGATAATTAATTAAGCAATAGTAACACTCAGGCCCTCTTGGGGAAAAGTTGCACAGGTGTGAGCCATTTGCCTCTTCAGGCATGAGGTACAGTGAAATGCCTGGGGACTGTCATGCAAGGGACAGCAAACACCTACAAGATCCCAGCTCCATGATCCTGGACGCCTGCACACAGAGGGAGGCAGCCTGGCACGTGGCAAGAACCAAACTTCAGATCCCAGCTCAGCGCTCACCTGCTACAGGCGCAGCCTTGGACAGCAGGCTGGTGCCTCTGTACCCTGGGGACAGGACTATCCACCATGCAGTGGTGTTATTAACTCGGGTGACATATGTAAAGTGCTTGGCACACCACAGACATTCATTCTATAATACATACTATTCTCATGCCAGCCTATCATATTTTATTTAAGTATTAGATTTCCTCTTTATTTGAAGGGTGGTCTATAATGATTGTACTTTTTGTGCCACCTGAAATCATCTCTTTGTGTAGAGGTCATTGATATTTCTCTATTTTTTTAGCTCCAAAAAATAAAGTAGTTGCCTTTGGGGGGAAAAGGAGGGTGATCTATAATAATGATTTGTTTTATTTTAAACCAAAAAAAGTCCGTTTCTTATGAAATAGAACTGATTATTCTTCAGAGATAAAGAATTATGTATATAAATCAATCCTCCAATTCGACTTTCACACTATTTTTACCTATTTTTAAATACCTTGACTAAGCAATTTCACTGAAGAAAAATTAGAAGATACAGACAAATAAGAGGAAAAAAATGAGCGTGCCAGAACCCCACCATGCAAGGATAACCATACACAGCATTTTGGCGTCCACCCTCCCAGAATGTTTTTCTCTGCTCAGACTCATATACATGCACTTCCATTTTTAATAACCTCACACAGCAAAGACCAGGAACCTCCTTCCCTTACCTATACCAACCTCTTCAAGGAACAAAAAGTAAATGCTTAAGAGGGATTTTTGTTTGAGTATTTATTTATCAGAAGCACATAGGTAAGCAAATTCTTTTTAATTAAACATACTATCCCAAGGCTGACAGCCTCTCCAATATGTGTACCTCCCTGTCACCAACATTATGTAATGAGTGCCAGGAAGGCAAATACACACAAGGTCACAAATAGATGCTCAAGCAGAACAAATTCAGCAGACATATACCTACTCACGCAAGCTAACGATGTGAGTGAATGTGTCAACACACACATACCACTCCATGTTTTTAACCAGAAGATGACTCGGATATACTGGACACCATTAACTCGCCCCTCCTATACATGTACACACCCTTAGGCGTCCTGCCAAATAGAATTTTTTTTTTGTGGCACTGGGGATGGAACCCAGGGGCATTCTACCTCTGAGCTACACCCCCAGCCCTATTTTTTTATTCTTTATTTTGAAACAGAGTCTCACTAAGTTGCAGAGGGCCTCACTAAGTAGCTGAGGCTGGCCACGAAACTGGATCCTCCGGTCTCAGCCTCCCAAGTACAGGGATTACAAGCATGTGCCACCACTCCCGGCTTGAATTTTTTCCTTCCCACATCCCCATCCTCACAATCCAGGCAGCAGGCTTGGGCTGTACTGTTGTGTAGTGACGTGTGTGTGTGTGTGTGTGTGTGTGTGTGTGTGTGTGGTGTGTGTGTGTGTGTGTGTGTGTGGTGTGTGTGTGTGTGTATGTGTTGAGCCCAGGGGCATTCTACCTCTGAGCTACACCGCCAGCCCTTTTTATTTTTTGTTTGGAAACAGGATCTCACTAGGCTGCTGAGAGTCTTGCTAAGTTGCTAAGGCTCTCCTTGAATCTGCAATACTCCTGTCTCAGCCTCCCAAGTACTGGAATTATAGACGTGTACCACTGCACCCAGCTGTGACTTGGGCTCTTCAAAATCAGGTGTATGCATGCTCACCCACCTCCCTGTACCCTGCCTCACCCCAGTCTCATGCTGCCAACCCCCCACCACCACCACCAAAAGGTACTGCTGAAAAGCCAATTTTCTATTTGCACTCCAGTGAAGCCAAGGTCCCTTCCTACGGCCAGCAAGCACTTGGGACTGGTTGTTATTTGCTATGTTTGAGTAATACAGCTAGCTCTGTCCAAAGCAGTCATGGTCAGCAATTGCTCATACATTTTAATCACTTTCTTTGAATGGAACTGCCCTGGTGAAGAGCAGGAAGCCTGGTGAGGAGCATAAGAGGTGTTCTATAGGTTGGTGATGGGGAGAAGAAACAAAGACAAAGGGAGCAGGTGGGATGAAGGCTATTTCTAGCAGCTAAACAAGGGGAAAAGGCTGATGGATGGAGCGGATGGCGGCCATGAATCACAATCAGCTTTCCATATCCTCCGGGACACTGTTTCTTCAAGTCCTCCCTCCTTTTATAGTGACAAATAAAAAGTACTACGTTATGCTGCTAATAGGACGTCGTTGCACCAAGCACACCGCCTTGGGCTGAGCGTGATAAGACAGGACTTACGAGAGTCAGTGCACAAAGAAGCAGCAAAGGCAATGTGACATTAGGTGGCAGATCTGTCAAGTCATGGCTTCACAAGTGTAATCATTTCCAAAGTAGTTGACACAAACCTCTCATCAGAAAGACCTGCCATGCCTGCCTCCTCTCCCAAACGAGGAAATGGACCTCTGAAGGGGTGGGCTCGGGGTAGAGATCCAACTGGATATAGACGTGACCCCCTCCAACGGGGTCACGAACAGCTGTGTCTGGGCTAACTGGGTGAAGCCCAGCATTCTTTTCCACTGCTATCAATTTGAGCTGCTGTAAAGTTGGGGAAAAAAGCCTCTGCACTAACATCCAAATGCCCAAAATTCATAAATACAGTCCATTAAAAAAAAAACCAGCTCAGAGCAGCTGGAAATTGCAATCAAAACTGGGAGATTTCGGGTTATAAAAAGCAGTGTCAGTAATAAACATGTTGTTGAAAAGCTTAAACTCCGCATCTTGCCACTCCTACCACCCCAGCTGTCACTTTCAAACACCACTATTTCCCAAATTCTCAGTCTTGGGCTCACAAACTCAACACTGTTAATTCTATGCTTCCCTTCAATCTACGTAGAGCTTCCTGTGGATGAGAAAAGTACCAGCCCGGTGGTCACCTGGAGCTCTCATCCTAGCACCACAGTGACACCTGTCACTTGATCAGTGCAATCATTAGCAGCAGGCACACCTGGGTAGGGGCCACCTGCCCTTCATTCCTTCTTTGATTTCTTTTTTAGTTGCCTGTGTTCAGAATGCTATTGGTCCTACAGTCAGCGAGAACCATCAAGCTCCCAACCAGCAGCTATTCTCAAGTGCTGCTCTGTGCAAGCATCCAAGATAGGCCAGCCCTGAGACAGCTCCCCTCGGACACCCTCAGCTCCCCACCTGCAGCCAGTCCCACCTCACCAAGCTGAGCCTCCCTGTAACTGCAGGTTTCACTGAAAGTTCATCTGGTTCTTGGATTCCTTCCAAATTAGGGTTCTTTCCTAACGAATCCAGAGCTACCTTCTATCCTCTGTGACCTGAAGTCATACAATCACTCAAATTAATGTGTTTACCTTCAGTCTGACATTTGCAGAACCAGGGACAAGAGTACAAATGGTGGCCCATAACTTATTAAAGTATGTTCTGTCCTATCTTGATATTGACTCCTTCATAATGACCTAGAAATCATGCTTAGAACTGCCATCCCAGCCTCCTCAGACAGCCACTGCTTTGTCATCCCTTGGGCATAAGGGTGCACACACCGGTAGTGTCTGTTCTTGGCGGAGGGAATTTGGCCCACACAAGCCGTGGAAGCAGACATGGACAGGGAATTCCAGGGACCTGCCTCCCCAGAGCATTGCATGGGTTGTAGATTCTAGAAGTCAGGGCATGGGCCCTGAGTTGGCCTGGCCCATTGACTCTGCACATCCTCTGCCCCAGAGAGTAGGACCCCTATTAACCAGGTCTAAAGATGATACCACTCACCTTTGTGGGTATCTCCTATTCTCCTTTCAAAACCTAGCTCCAAAGACATCACCACCACCCCCAGGAACTCTTCCCTGACCAACACCCCAGACTCACTCCAGCAGGCTCAATGAATGCTTGTTAAATGGATACCCTGGAAACACACTCAGATGCACACAGGTACCTGTAATGCAGACTGACCTCATGTTCATCAGTCTTTTCCCCTAATAGAGATTTAGATCCTGTGAGCAATGGCCATGTTGAACCGAAATGCCATGAACCTCTGGGTTCCTCACCAAACACGTGGAAAGTGGGATTCACAGCTAAGAATCCTGTTGAATGTGACATCTCCCTACTGAGAGGCCCAGAGCTTTGTTAACAGGATGAAAAAGGCTCCTTCCTCTGTGTCCTGGGTTATTGAGCTCCATAGGACAAAACCATTCCACAGATGCCAAAACCCTCTTATTTTGAACCACTTTCCCAGGATTTACTAAGAAATTGAGTTGCCAATTCCACCAGCTTGAGTCAGTGCCTACCTCCAAGCTCTATAAGAGAGAAAGAAGCCAGGCGTGGTGGCACACGCTTGTAATCCCAGTACTTGGGAGGCGGAGACCAGAGGATCCGGGTTCTAGGCCAGCCTCAGCTACTTAGTGAGGCCCTCCGCAACTTTGTGAGACCCAGTTACAAAATAAAGTATAAAAAATAGGGCTGGGGGTGTAGCTCGGAGGTAGAACGCACCTGGGTTCAATCCCCGGTACCACAAAAAAAAAAAAAAGAGAGAGAGAGAGAAAGAAGAAATCATTGGAAAGTTGAAGATATCTCTCCAGAGAGAATTACCAGTGTGCTTCATATTTCAACACACTCTCATCCACCTCCCCCGGAGAGGGGACTGAAGTGTTTCCCTCACTTTGACAAATAAGAAGCCTCAACAATGGGGATCCCAGAGAACCCTCGAAGGTGTCCCAGGCCAGGCATGGAGGCGCACACCTGTAATCCCAGTACTTGGGAGACTGAGACAGGAGAATTTCAGGTTCAAGGACAGCTTTGGCAATTTAGCAAGACTCTCAGAAACCTAGTGAGACCCTGTTTCCAAACAAAAAGTAATAAAAAAAGAGCTGAGGGTATAGCTTGGAGGTAGAATGCCCCTGGGTTCAATCCTCAGTACCACACACACACACAAAAAAAGTATCCCAGAACCAGTCATCAACAGGCCCTGATGTCAAACTACAATGTCCATTAAGATCATTTCTCAACCTTAATCCTTGACATTCCTCTTCCACATCCCCCAACAGCCTCACTACACAGCTAAAAGAAGGATGGGGGAGCACAAGTGGAATGGAAGCCCACTGAACATCTTCCTTCCCCAATTTCCATTCCCAGACCAAGGGAGCCTGCGATTGGGCAGGGGAGGTTTAGACTGGATGAGCAAGCATGTTAAACTTGATTTTGATATTACATTGGACTGATATTTTTAATACCTGGAGAAAGAGACTTATTTGCTTATTCTCTGAGAGTAGCTAGAAAAGCCAAGGGACTAAAAGAGAAGGACATAAGAAAGAGCAAAGTGGCCTCCTACATGCACCTACCAAGTTCAACATGTCCAATAAACCAGTTCATTAACTCACGTGTATAAAATACCCAGACAGCTAAAGACACACACAGACCATTATGACATTCTCATGACCCCCGCCTCCAATAGCATCGGGGTCCTGGGAGTAGAAATGAATTAGGTCATCAATTTCAGTTTCATAAGACCGAGAAAGTCCTTTTTGTTCCCTGCCCAAATTATATGTCACCTATTAAACTGACTTCAGTTTTTCCTCTTCGCATTTTCAATCCACATACATCATGAAGACTAACAGCCGACTAAAGAGGAGTCCCCTTGGTCAGTAATAGAATACCTTTATCTCTCCAGTAATTCACTGATCTTCCAACTTTCCTAAGAGCTTACTTCTTTATCCTGACCATCACTCACAGATTGGACTATTGGTGAACCAGTCAACATTTCCTTCTCTCATGACTTAAAACATGGTAGTGTTTCAGCTAAATGTGTTCACAGAAGACCTGGTTGAAATTTTTTCCCAATTCCTTCCAACATATCTAGCAGAATGAAATCTGAAAATAATATAAATAAGTACACCAATAAACTTAGCATGGAATTAACCAAGAGCCTTGTGACTTCTGTGATTTTTCTAGAACCTTCCATGCATTCAGATGTCTCACATATCAAATGACTTTTCTGGCTGCCCCCAAACTATGCAGAAACATTACACTCAGGAAATCATCCAGACACAGCACTTTAAATTTTTTTGGTGCATTGTAATTTTACATCACATTGGGGTATAGAGTGTCAAATAAATACATGCACACAGCTCTTGGACCCTCCCCACTGGGTCCCTCTCCCCTCCCTCACCCTCCCCATGCATGTCTTTGATATTGGAATTGGTAGTTTTGTATACGATCATAGTATTATTTCAACTATTACATTCTTTTTTTTTTTTTTTTTGCGGTACCGGGGATTGAACCCAGGGGCATTCTACCTCCGCGCTACACCCCCGGCCCTATTTTTTATACTTTATTTTGAAACGAGGTCTCACGAAGTTGCGGAGGGCTTCACTAAGTAGAGAGAGAGAGAGAGAGAGAGAGAGAGAGAGAGAGCTGAGGCTGGCCGCAAACCCAGATCCTCCGGTCTCCAACTCCCAAAGTACTGGGATTACAAGCGTGCGCCGCCACGCCCAGCAACTATTACATTCTTTATGATTTCGCCTCCCTTCCCTCGTCTCCCTCAGTCCCTCCCCTGGAGCCTCTGCCCATCTTTCTGATATTGCCCTTATTTCTAAATATCTCTCTAGCATCCACATATAAGAGAAAACATACATCTACTTGGGTTTTTTTTTCTGTTGTTGTTTGTTTTTTTCAGTACTAGGGATTGAACCCAGGGACATTCTACCTCCAAGCTATACCCCCAACCCTATTTTTTATTCTTTATTTTGAAACAGGGTCTCACTAAGTTGCAGAGGGCCTCACTAAGTAGCTGAGGCTGGCCGCGAACCTGCAATCCTCCTGTCTCAGCCTCCCAAGTACTGGGATTACAAGTGTGCGCCACCACGCCCGGCTTCATCTACTTGTTTTGTAAGATTGATAGAACCACACTCAAATATTCAAACAACATAAGCCAAATAAGAAACTAACACTGATATATATATATATATATATATATATATATATATATATATTATATACATATATATCATATACATTATATGTATGTATGTATGGTGTGTATATATATGATTGCAATATATATATTTCTTAAATCCTCATATGAAGCCTTTCTGATCTACTCCAGCCCATAGGAATCTTGTTTCCTCCTGATTTTCTAAGGCAGTAACATCCAAAAGAAATCTCTGCAATAATGGAAATATTTTACAGCTGTACTGTCCAATGTGACAGCCATAGCCACAAGTAACTAATGACCATTTGGAATGTGGGGAGTACAACTGAGGCACTGCACCTGTCACTTTATTTAAGTTTAAACAGTCATCATATGTGACTGTGGCTACCATTTTGGACAGTACAGTTTGACAGCATTTGTCATTTCTGTCGATCAAGAGAATTCCCTTGGAGGATGAGCCCTGTAGCTGACCAAGCTTTCTGGCAAACTAAGGAACAATCACTAAACCTTTGTTTTGCCAGATGATTTTCAAAGTTTCTTTAAGCAGCAATTCATTTTCATCTTATTTCTCCTTAACTTTTGAAAAGCTATTTCTCCTATGACAATGCCATTGTTGCAGAGATTAGGATGGGTGTCTTTCTAAAATGGCTTAAGAAAAAACACAATACACCCATCTACCTTCTTAAGCAGCATCCACTAAGCATAATTTAATCTTTCCTGCAGGCCTTGGGGTCATCGTTATGAACACAGGCCATCAGACTCAGAAGGAATACATCAATTACTATAATGCACCTTAATGCAATGAAGCCCTCAGGGTCACTGAGCTCGGTGGGACTATTTAGACCCACCCCAGGCACAGATTTTTATAGCTTTCTGTCACATCTGTTGCCTAGCTATTAATGTCAAGCTCTATTACTGTCAGGATGTCTGCCTATATTTATTTATTGCCTACCTTGTTTCAAAAAGGTGGTTGCTTGTGTCAATGAATGATTCTAACAGATATTAGGTTTTGATATTATGAAACCTTTTCCCTTCGCATTTGTTGCCCTTGAGTTGCTAATATTGAGATGCTAGACCTGGAGTTAGTTGGACATTTTTGTAAAGTAAGAATAGTTAAGGTACAAATGAGGGTGTGCAGAATTATCAGTGAACTTCAGTTTCAGTGCCAAGACCACAAAACATCTATTTCTTAGCACAGAGCTTCCTCTGCTTACTTCCTAGTTCCGGGCAGAGAGCTTGCATAATAGTTGCTTACAGATAGATTAGGTCTTAGTTTTCTGCTGGAAGGGATGTTATTCTTGCCCTTAATTGTTATTTAACTTTTTATTCAGTATTATTTGTTTTCCCAAATAGAATATAAACATTTTGGTAACAGGAGTAAAAACCTAGGGGAATAGAGGAAGATAGAATATACTATTCTTATTTGTATTCCCTGCAATATTTCTCCTGGCATTACTCACCTACAAAGGACAACTTAATGTTGCATGAATTAATAATGTATTTTGCTTTTGACTTTATTTTCATATCTCTTGTGCATAATAAAAAAGGTTTTCAAAGTTAAACACTACTCCAAGCAGAAACTGCAGATGTTCAACAATGATTAAGTATTGATATTTCTTAGCTATTTCATCTGATTTGTTAGGAATTCAAGCTGAAACTTAATTCCCTTGGCCGTATTTAATTACATTCATAATATGATCGGGTGCCTGTTTCCCCTTGACAATTCTTGCTTTTGAGCCCAGAAAAGTGACCCAGAAAGATTTCTGAATTCCCTAAAAACACAGAATTGAACTAGTGAAATTCCAGAAATAAATCTAATACTCTAGTAGCATCTCCCAGCATCCCCAAGTATGAGGGAAAACTCACATCACTGGTTCTACCTATTTCTTTTTCTTTTTTTTTTTTTGTGGTACTGAGGGTTGAACCCAGGGGTATTCTACCTCCAAGCTACACCCCCAGCCCTATTTTTTATTCTTTATTTTGAAACAGGGTCTCACTAAGTTGCAGAGGGCCTCACTAAGTAGCTGAGGCTGGCCACGAACCCAGATCCTCCAGTCTCAGCCTCCCAAGTACTGGGATTACAAGCATGGGCCACCACGCCTGGCTGGTTCTACGTATTTCTATTAATGTAGCCTAAGGAGTGAATCAGCCCCATCACACTGCCAGCTCATATTTAAACGTATAACCAACTAGATTCCTCACCCCTCAAATCTTCTCTAATAATTATTGCCCTCTATTCCCTATCCTTGCTGGTCATCCTAAGATCTGGAGAAAGTTGAAACTAAAACCCTCTCCAAAAATTTAGAGACTCCCTCCACCCTTGCAGGTATTCCTTCCAGAAACAATACGACTCCATGGAATCTCAGCCTGTGACAGCGCTGTACTGCTTGCTTCATCTATCCTGTGACATTTGCAAGGATCCAGCTTGGACCTGAAAGAGCAATGCTACCCTAGGGAGGCCATTCAGAATGCATGTGGCTTTCCAGGAAATAGATCATCAAAAGAATCTTACCAGTTGAAGTCTGGCTGGAAAGACTCCTTTTTAACCTTAAGCATGAGAATATGCTGGCCATGTGTGAGTCACTAGAATGGGCAGTAGGAAGGAAAACTCTACTTCATAAAGAGATCAGCTGGGGGCGTTGACCCCCAACCCCATCCCATTCACCCCAGCCTGCAGGTCCTTGCACAGCAGAGATCCAGAGGGGGCAGGGTAGGGGGGCACACACAGAGGATTGAGGGGTCCTCAGAAATGCCTAACAGGTAAACTATAGAGTAAGGGGCAAAACCAGCTCATCAAAAACAGCCAGTCACCACAGGGCTTCTATTGTGGGAAAAAAAAACACCTCCCATTTCACAGGGGGCAGCCATGATGGGTGTCTGCCTCTTCCTGCTATTTCTGCCCAGCCTTCTCCTACCTCTTGGATAGAAGAAGACAAACGAATGAAGGGACTATCAATGTGAGAGCGCTGGGTGAATGCACACTTGTTTTATACTTTTGTTGGTGCATTGTAATTACACATCACATAGACATTCAAAGTGACACAAACACACATGCACACAGCACTTGGTGTATTTCCCTTCATATTCCATCCCACTCCCCTTCCTCCCTCCCCATACCTGCTAGTGAGATTGGGAGTGATACCTTCCTGTACAGTCAGAACCTTATTTGAACTGTTCCCTTCCTCAGTCCTCACGTTTCACCTCCCCACCTCCCCTCACACTATTCTTGCAGACTATTTTTTAAAGCCTATAGAATTTGGAGGCATTTTGTTTTGTTTTTCTCTGTTTTGTTTTCTTTGAATGAAAGGGCACCTTCTCTTTCATTGGGATCTTTGGATTTGGAAGTAGCATAGAACAACAGGGAAAACATTGGGTTCTCTTGGAGTCAGAGAGAGTCACAAGTTCTAGCTATGTGATTTTGGCCAAATTGCTTGACTTCTTGGCCTCCGTTTCTTCATCTGAGATTGTGAAAGAATTTGAAGTAAATATACATAAATGCTCAGGACAGACTAGGCACTCGATAAATGATAGCTAATTGTCCTGAACTCTAGAGGAACCCCAGCAAGGTCTGAAAGAATGAAAAGATGCAGGAGCTGACTATTTGGAGGCTGGCCCAAGAAGGAGGAAGGTCTTTGCTTTTGAAGGTTTTTTTTTTTTCTTTTTCAAATTGTGCAATTCAGTTGCCAGTGTTGGGATTAAGTTCTGGGGAGAAGTTCAGTCCACTTCTGCTGCAGCATGGCTAACAAACAAGCAGGAGAGTGAGGAATTGTCAAAACGAGACGCTTCTGTTTTATATCTTCCAGACAAGATCAGAACAGCCCTTTAGCCACAAAGAAAACAAATTAACTCAAAGTAGAGAGGAGTGAGCAGAATTTAATGACATTTATGCATGATGATAAATTTGCTGCAGTATGTGTAATAAATAGAAATAATGTAGGGGGGAATGGCCATATGTTGGAGAAACTTCAGGAAAATAAACATGTTTCTTTATGTGTACATGGATGCTTATAAATATATCCAGGTAGGTTGTTTATGTTGTCCTCTTATAAATAGTTGAGATTCAGGCCCATAACATTTTACACTTTCCCTGAGGCAACATCCACTTTTGATTTTGGAAAATCTATTTGTATGGGGTGTCCCATCTGACCTACTAGGGCTATGAATTCCTCAAAGGAGAATTCATGTCTTTGGCCTTTTTGAATCTTCAGTGAGTTGCACATAGTAAGTCCTTATAAAGAAAACTGCTTAGCCAGGCATGGTGGCACACACCTATAATCCCAGTACTTAGAAGTCTGATACAGAAGGATTGCAGGTTCAAGACCAGCCTTAGCAACTTAGTAAGACCCTGTTTCATAGTAAAAATTTTTCCTAAAAGGGCTGGGGTGTAGCTTGGAGACAGAATGCCCCTGGGTTCAATCCCCAGTACTAAAAAAAAAAAAAAAAGAAAGAAAAGAAAACTGCTAAAGGAATAGAGAATAGGAAACCTGGTGGATTATCTACGTGTGTGTGTGTGTGTGTGTGTGTGTGTGTGTGTGTGTGTGTTTTAAAATGGCATTGGCATTGTTTTATAACCACCAGAAGTGGCCTGCACAGAGTCTGGACAAAGAGGGTAGATTTGGGGGCCAGGTCCAAGCACTCCTCAGATTTGCTGTGGGAATGGCCAGCTATGATGGAGTCATGGCAAGCCACAGCCACGTCACCAATAACATTAAGGAATTCTTGGAAATCTAACATCCCATCACAGTTGAGATTCTGTTTCTTCCTTACGCAGTCAAGAACACTGGGGTCTTTCTGGGGCTTTGTGAGGGCGACCAGATTTAGATGCATGAAGCTCAGGAGCTCCTGCTTGGAGGGGTTACAGTTGTTAGGATCTGTCCAGCACACTTCTGGAGAAGTGCCAGCAGGGTCCTGGTGCACTTTCCATCTCTGAAGGGCTGGAGATTTCTGCCATGTTGGAGAGGAGTGAAGGACCATCTGCTGTGACTTGGGAGCAATGCAGAGAGCTCTCCTGAGCGTTTTCTAAGGAGAGCTTGTTGATTGCACCGGGATTGAATACCTATACTTGCCCATTTTCATCCCAAGTGTGTATCATGGGATTTTCTTATATATGTCCTTCATCTTCAAGATAAGAAGCATTTGAGATTATAACTTAATGGGGTGTTCAGTTATGTAAGCATGATCAGACCCACTGTGTAACCTTTGAAATCTTCCTCGAAGGAAAAGCTACAAGCATCCCATTAGGCCATGCCACTATCAAGCCATTGAAGCAGCTTTGCAAATAGCTTTTGCTCACGACAGTGATGTGTGGCTAGTGGGTTGGCTGGAAGGCTGATTCTATCCACTGTGTCACACCTGCATGTGCTTTCTGCAGCATCAGAGCCTGGCCTGGGAGTTTTGAAAATTGGTGAGCTGGATAAATATGAAGGTTTTATTTTCAACCTTGTCTTGTTTTCCCTCAAAGCTGCTGCCTTCTTTTTCTTCCAGATCTGTGATTACATCTAACATGTCCTATCGTCATCTGGTTACCTTGGGCCAGGTACAGACAGTATCTCCACACACGACTTGATGTTTGTGCTTCTGGTGGGAGGAGGATGTGACCATGAGGTCAGAGGGGATGGTCAGAAGATGGTCTGTCAAAAGCACAGCCAAAAGGCACATCAGCAGACTGGCAGACACCTGCCAGGCCAAAACTGGGTTTGGTAACCTCATAATGGTCAATAACAGAGAAAGTCACAGAAAAAGAAATGGTCATTCCTAGACTTCCATGATAGGAATTAAGAGGTATGGTGTAGGGAATAAGTATTTCCTCTTTGGCAGCCTGACCCATCCTTGGATGATCTCAGTGGTTTCATTTACTTGGCTCTGTCTTTGCCCTGCTAACTTTCTCAAGTAAAGTTTTAATTAATAAGTGACAGGCTGGGGGTATGGCTCAGTGGTATAGCACTTGCCTGGCATGTGTGAGGCCCTGGGTTCAATCCTCAGGACCACTACACACATATATACATACATACATACATACAAGTAAGAATATTACTCTGCTACTTGAAGCTATCACTCAATCCACCTGCTGGCATTATAAAATGGACTCCAAAGAGAAAAATGAATGAGGAATCATTTTACAAAAACCATCTCTAAAAATCACCATACAGTCTAAATGTTGAAAAGCAAAATTTCCAAAAAAGGTTTCTTGGTTTAAACTTTCCAATATTAAAAAAAAAATGCATGTTCATTACTGATATTTTAGGGAGAGGGTGGTGAAAAGTAGAATAAAAAATATCCATAATTCCACTACCCAAAACAATTACTCTTTTTATTCCAACTTAAGATAAAATTTTAGTTTCATTTTTTCCAGTAGAACCAGAAATTAATTGCCTCTGTAAATTTTCTTTTTTCTTTTTTTTTTTTTTGCGGTACCGGGGATTGAACCCAGGGGCATTCTACCTCCGCGCTACACCCCCAGCCCTATTTTTTATACTTTATTTTGAAACTGGGTCTCACGAAGTTGCAGAGGGCCTCACTAGGTAGAGAGAGAGAGAGAGACAGGGGGAAAGAGAGAGAGAGCTGAGGCTGGCCGCGAACCCGGATCCTCCGGTCTCCGCCTCCCAAAGTACTGGGATTACAAGCGTGCGCCACCACGCCCGGCTGCCTCTGTAAAATTTGAAGGTTTATCCTCTGGTTCTGAACATTTACATTGCTAAATGTGAGTAGAAGTGGATAACAAGGAAAAAAAACTCAAGTGAGTTAACTGAGGTGGGGAAAAATGGGGACCCATAAAAGTCCTTGTGGCCAAGTTGCTTCCTTTGAAATGATTGACAAAGATTGTGTTAATACTTTCAGATTACCTGAACATGACTACCACAGAGGAGGAATTTCATAATGGCAGACTTGGAAATCTATGCAGGTTTTATCTTTCCTCTGAGTGGCTGTTTCCTGAAGTTCACAGAAAAGGGACATGCAGGGAGCCACAAGAAAGCTTTTTCATGTGTTCCCACATTCCTGCACTGAGGAAGACACTGGGAAAATAATAACCCAAAGGATCTCAAGCTGGCCCCAAAGTAATGCAATATAAACAGAATATGAGTCAAACTATCCTCATTACAGACCTGCAACCTCCTTTGCTGCAAAATGTCCTGGACTGTGGCTCTGTCTAGTACCAACCTGACACCTTCAAGTCAACAGAGGTGCCAAAAGCCACATCTCATGTCAACTCCATAGAGAAGGCTAAATGTCTCACCACTGTAGCACAGAAATATATTTTAAGAGACAAACAGTGTGTGTGTGTGTGTGTGTGTGTGTGTGTGTGTGTACATGCAATAGATAAATATTGATTAGGTTGATAGGTGGATGGGTGGATTGGATGGATGGACGCACAGACATCTGTGTTGGTTAGCTTTCTATCACTATGACAAAATACCTGGGATAATCAACTTAAAAGGAAGAAAGATCCATTTTGACTCATGGTTCCAGAGGTTTTGGCCTGAGGTCTCATGGCCTACCACTTTGGGCCTGTGGCGGCACAGTACTTCATGGTGGCAGGAATGTGTGGTGGAGGAGGCCACTCATCTCATGGCAGCCAGGAAGCAAACAGAGAAAGAGAAAGGGGCTGGAGTCCCAACATCCCCTTCAGAGGCACACCCCAATGGCCTAACTTCCTTCCCTTAGGCTCCAGCTCCTAAAGGTTCCATCATCTCCCAATAGTGCCACAGGCTGATGACTAAGCCCTCAACACACAGCCTGTGAGGGACATTTAAGATGCAAACCATAACAGGCATCCTAAATACCACAAAGGTGTATTAGAGAGTAAATCCTTAAAGAATGTGAAATCATTTCATTCATTTATGAATATAAGTGCTGCTCTCCTGACCTGTCTAACCATCACCGCATTGTTCCCACATAGGTAGGTCAGTACCGACACCGGCACCATATTATCTTCTTGCCCTTGCCCCCCCCCCACCCTCTGCTCCAGGCCAACAGAAATACTTCAAGCTCCATCTGCAGTTCCTTCTTTCTGGACTTTCCCTTTCCTCACACACTAGGCCAAACATCTTTTCCTTCAAGACTGAGCTCAAGTTTCCTCTCCTCCATTCCTGGCAAGACTGTGTTGCCACAGGAAGATCCCTGTGGAAGATCTCCATCACGGCACTTTTCTTATGTGTCTTCCTCCCCAACTGTGGTAGCCAACCTCCAGGATCCTGCACAAAGATCCTCACTTGCCTCAAATGGTCCCCTTCCATGCTGAATCAGGGCTGAGCCAACAAAATACAGCAGAAGTGATGGTGTTTGGCTTCTGAGGTTAGGTCATAAAAGGCATGGCAGTTTCTGGCTTGGCCTCTGGGATCACTTGCTCTAAGCCACCCACCATACTGTGAGGACTCAATCAGCACCATGGAGACACCCATGTGAAGAAGCAACTTTCCAGTCACATGAATGAGCCACCTAGGAAACGCACCTGCAGCCCCAGTCAAGTCTTCAGGTGACTAAGTCCTGGCCAACATTCTGGCTGTGAACTCAGAGATGCCTGGCCAAGCGGGTCCTGAACTCCTGACCCACAGAAACTGTGAGCCATAAGTAATAGCCATCATAGGTCCAAGCTCTATGTGTTAAAGACCATGTTACAAAGAAAGAGATAACTAATACATCAAACAACAGCTGAATTTTTTGAGGACAGAAATTACGCCCTCCATCTCTTCAGCACCCAGTACCTATGGCAGTACTGGCACAGAGGACGAGCTTTAAAAATGTTCAATGAATCAATCAATTCTTTTTAAATCTGACACTTAACTGAGTCCTGATTATGCTGGGCACTTTGCTAAGCACTTTACATCCATTATCTTAGTTAATCCTTGTTATGGCTTGAATCTGGAGTGTCCCCAAAAAACTCATGTGCTGAAATCTGGTCCCCAGTGCAGCAAGGTTCAGAGGTGAGAATGGCTGGAGGAGGTGGGTCACTGGAAGCAGGCCTTGAGGACTGTATCTGTCCCTGGCCCCTTCCTTTCTCTCTTCTCTTCCCTTCCCTCCTCTCTGCTCCTCTCCTCTCTTTTCTTTCCTCTTCCTCCTTTTCTTCTTCTTCTTCTTCTTCTTCTTCTTCTTCTTCTCCTTCTCCTCCTCCTCCTCCTCCTTCTCCTCCTCCTCCTCCTCCTC
>PVJS01014419.1:0-40413 GCA_004027185.1 Glis glis
GGTGGAGGTGGTGGTGGTGAGGGTCATGGTCATGATGGTGGAGGTAGATGTGATGGTGGAGGTGGTGGTGAGGGTCATGGTCATGATGGTGGAGGTAGAGGTGATGGTGGAGGTGGTGGTGAGGGTCATGGTCATGATGGTGGAGGTAGATGTGATGGTGGAGGTGGTAGTGGTGAGAGTCATGGTCATGATGGTGGGGGTAGACGTGATGGTGGAAGTGTAGGTGGAGATGGTGGTGGTGGTGAAGGTCATGGTCATAATGGTGGAGGTAGATGTGATGGTGGAGGTGGTGGTGAGGGTCATGGTCATAATGGTGGAGGTAGATGTGATGGTGGAGGTGGAGGTGGTGAGGGTCATGGTCATAATGGTGGAGGTAGATGTGATGGTGGAGGTGGTGGTGAGGGTCATGGTCATGATGGTGGAGGTAGACGTGATGGTGGAGGTGGAGGTGGAGGTGGAGGTAGAGGTGGAGGTGGTGGTGGTCATGCAGGATGGAGGCTCCTATCATTGTCATGATGGAGCTGCAGAGAAAGGTGGAGGTGCTGATGGTGGTGGTGATGGTGGTGGTGGAGGTGGAGGTGGTGGTGATGGTGGTGGTGGTGGTGGTGGTGGTGGTGGTGGTGGTGGTGGTGGTGGTAGAGGTGCTGTGTGCTCCTGACTGAGAGCTACCTACACGTCAGAAGTCATAACTTCTCCACGTTCTGGTAGCAGAGCCCTGAGGAGGACCAGACAAAACTCCTCTGCTCTGCTGAATGATTCTGAATCTCCAAATGCTTTGTTATTCCAGACTGAGTGAGGCAGGCAACAGGAAGTATCCTGTTGAATATTGCGGTTGTCTTTTCTAGGCCAAGAGAACTAAACACATCTCATGGGTGAGGCGGTCAGCGTTCCCAGTGGCATTGTGCCTGTCATCCAGAAAAGTAGGGTGCTATTGGCAGGGGAAAGTCCGGTGGAGGTGGCTGCACTATCTGCAGGATTCATGAAGAATTGTGTGGATTCTGAGATAAAACAGGCACTGAGATCCATACTGAAGGTGGAGCTGGCTCTCATCAGGGAGCAGAAATCAAGTTTATGTTGCCATCCCCCAAAGTAGCCACTTCTGGTAGCAATTATAATTTACTCTGTGCCTCTCCCTAGACCTTCACAAGGCATGCCTTTTGGTCATTACAACCTGGGCAGAACTGTGTTTTGGGATGCTGCAGGGGACCTGATAGCTATGATAGAGTGAAGCAAGACAGCAATGACCTGGGACCCTGAAGCAAATGCTTCTGGGATGATATGAGTGGCCAGGGTTACACACAGTTACCAGGATCATTTTATGGAATATGCACGCGTTTCTCAGAGCTCCCCAGGAAGTACTCAGGAACTTCTGGTTGTTCTCAGGATAGAGGGGCCCACTCTTGGCATCTGCATAGTAAAGGAGCCCGTTCCTCTGTGATAGTCAATCTAGTTTGTCAACTTGACCTGATCATGACACACCCAAGATCATGTGACTTTGGGTGTGTAACAGCAGATTAAACAGAAAGTCCTGCCCTGAATGTAGGCAGCAGGATTCTGAAAGGTGCAGGACTTAGATAAAAGAGGGAGAAGCCGCGTACAACACTGCGAGACTCTTTCCGAAGAAAACGCATCTGCTCTCACCTGAGATCGTCGGCCTCCGGCTCATAGAACTGGAACTTCGCCATTTCTCTGAAGAGCTTCTTGATCTTCTGCTCTCGTCTGAGATCGTCGGCCTCCAGCCCTTCAAACTGAAACTTCACCATCATTTCTCTGAAGAGCTTCCTGATCTTCACATCTTGGACTGGGACTGAATTAGTGGTTGCTCCAATCCTAAGACTCCAGCTCTTAGACTGCTCAACCAGCTACTGGTTCCTCTGACTCTCCACGTGCAGTCATAACTTGGGACTACATTGCTTCAAACTGTAAGCCCATCTGATAAATCCCTTTTTCAAATATACTCATTCTGTGAATTCTGTTAATCTAGTGAACCCTGTCCAATACATCCTCCTAAAGTTTAGTGGATGAGAATCAGCTTGGTCATTGTCATGGTTTAGATATAGAATGCTCCCCTGGAAGAGTTCATGTATCAACAATGCAAAAATGTTCAGAGGTGAAATAATTGAACCATGAGGGTTCTAATCTCATCAGTGGATAAATATATTGATGGATTAATAGACTTACTGGGTGGTAAGGTAGGCAGGTAGGGTGTGGTTGGAGGAGGTGGGTCACTGGGGGTGTGGCTTTAGGGACTGTATATTTGTTCCTTGTCCCCTCCCTGCTCTGTCTGCTCCCTGCCACAATGTCTTGAACTCCATAGATGTGATCCAGCCTAACATGGACTGAAACCTCTGAAACCTCCAGAACTGTGAGCAAATTAATCTTTCTTCCTCTAGGCTGTGGTTGTCAGGTATTTGGGATCACAGCAGTGAGAATACTGACATACTCCAAGAAAACCTGAGTTAGTTACAACCAGCATCATTCACTTTTACAATTACAAAAAAAAAAAAAATGACCAACTTGACCAGCTGTTTCATTCAGCAGCCACAACTTAGAGGAAGGAATATTTGTGGGAAGTGGAAAGCAGAGAAAACACAAGTAGAGGGATCTTGCTTTCATATCATGGACTCCAGAAGCAGGGAGAACATGAGTGGAGGTATTGGGGTGCTCTGGCAGACACTACTTGCTCCATAGTCCTGCCACAGAAGGTTGCTGTTTTAAGGCAGCTCCCTGATCAATAGTCTTCTCACACAAAAACAACACAAAGTCTGATAAAATAATTTGGAGAGAATTTAATAATTGGGGGGTCAGGGAGGAGATCCAAGATGACAAATTCTCCTGCCTTATGTATTAAAGGCCTTTCTTTTATAGAGGTTCAAACAAAGCAAATGGGAAGAAGATCACAAGTTAAGACCAGGGAGTGACAATCACAAGTGAAGACCAGGGAGGTCATCAGTGTCCAGCTTTCGATCCCATCTGGTCCAAGGAAGCTTGTCTGCATGGAGACAATTTCCACTTAGCATGTACTGTGTACATGGTTAAGCCGGTCTGAAATGGTGACCTCATTGCGTGGGCTAAGATGGCCTCCAACATGGAGGGACTCTGTTCTCACGTCATGGAGGCTGGAAGCAGAAAGAGAGTGAGGGAAGGAGGGACATTATATATAGTCCCAAAAGCCACAGCCCCAAGAGCTCCTCCTCAGCAACCAAGCCCTGCCTCCAACATGGCTACCATTTCTACCACACGAGGTCTGGGGAGTGTTCTAAATCCAAACCTAACACCAAAAATGGAGATGAAAAGGTAGGGAAGGAGAGAGGGAGGCAGACAAGCAGGAAGTAAGGGAGGGAGAAAGAAAAGGAAGAAGGAAAGGGATAAAGAAAGAAAAAAAGGGAGAGGAACTAGATGGATATAACCAAAGGTTGAAGCACGCACCATGCCCCAGTGTAGAGAGACCTGTGGAACAGAAAGCAGGTGCTGTGTGTAGTTGAGAAGAAATGAGACCCAAACGGTCCTTCTTCTCTAGAGAACTAAGGAAATTGAGGCAGGGCTCAGCTGGATGCTGACGGCTCGGAC
Source organism: Glis glis (assembly GCA_004027185.1). Classification (NCBI taxonomy): domain Eukaryota; kingdom Metazoa; phylum Chordata; class Mammalia; order Rodentia; family Gliridae; genus Glis; species Glis glis. The sequence continues at coordinate 3,571 of PVJS01014419.1, forward strand.
CTGTCCTCTGCCCAGGTCTGGAGAGGACACTAGAGGGGCCTCAAGGTCTCCTTGGTAGCCGAGCAGGCCAGTCCTCCAGAACAGAAAGACAGACAGAAAATAAGAGCCCTGAAACCAGCATTGCATGCAAACATTTAGCACTTCCTCTGTGATGTCGCTGGAGTGCGGAGCGAGATGCCTTCGGCTGCAGCCAGCCTGAGCTAGACATCAGCTCCATGGTGCTCCAGAAACAAACATTTAGGCTGCGGCTGAATATAAACTGAAGGCAGCTTGGCAAAGTTTTTAAAACTCGCCAGGCCGCTGCAGCTCGACTTGGCCAAAACTCTGCCATGACCTCACTCCCTTTTATGAGCAGCTGTCCTGATACTAATCCTGCCTCCTTCCATAATCCCCTTTCCATGAGATGGAGAGAACAGGGCATGAGCCTACTGCAAATACCCTCTCACGGAGCCCCGTGCTTGTGCATAACACGCCTTGCGACTGTGCTTCGGTGATGTTTGTGTAACGTCTCCACTGCCGAACTGTAAGCCTGGCTGTGTCTTGCTGGTGTCCTCAGCGGGGCCCTGGCACAAGCAAGCCCTCTGCGCATATTTTTTTGGATGCCTGTGAGCAGGCTGCCAACATGGGAACAAGAGAACAAGTTGGAACTGTGAAATTCTGTCCCTTCCGATAAAGGTTAGAGAACAAAACAAAATTCAGCCACCAACTTGGAATTCCATTAGACGGGTATGGACTGGTCATTTAAAAGAAGAGAATAAATGTTAAGTTTTATGGGACTGTGCCTCCTATTCCTTCTGTTCTTCCAATATCCTATAGGGAACGGCCCCTAAAAGGGGCCTGCTGGATGTATTATTTGAATCATACTCTCAGGACTACAAAGGACTTTCACAGCAAGGCCCCACCTACTCAGCCCCTCAAACTTCCTACAAAAGCCAAGTGGTTTTCCTGTTTTGTTTTGTTTTGTTTTTTTCTGGACATTAGGAAACAAAACCACCTCTTCCCACTGCATTTCTTTGAGGCGCTAGGCCACGGCTCTGATAAATCATTTGCTCACTAAGCATTAGAGGAGCATCCCTGCTTTAGGCCCTGGACGGGCGCTGGGAGGATGCTAATGGTAACGGCCAGCCTCGTCCAGGCTCCTGGCAGTTTCGGACTCATCACCCCACACCTGCAGGTCCAGGGACACCCAGCAAGCTGGCCACATGAAGATGGGTCTCTAGTAAAACTCCTTTACAACAGACTCTATGTGTCAGCAGCTACAGGCCAAACACATCTGCCCTACTCAGGACAGATAAAGTCCAGGAGAAAGAGAAAGAGGTCTAAGTATAGGGGGAGCAGCCTGCATTTGCAGCTGAGAGAGGCCTGGTTTGCAATCCCAAAGGGGCTTTCCTACTTCCATATGGATCTAGCCAGGGAGGGAAGCGTGGTACTAACCCTCTGGGCCGTAGAATGGACTGAGGCAAGCTCCAACATACAGAAGTATGAGCCGGCAGCTGGCCACACTCGGGCCAACCTCCCTCCAGCTGCAACTTTGCTTTCTGCAAAAATCCTCCCAGCTGGCACACGTGCAGAAACCATCCCAGGAGTCAGGTTTCTAACTTGCCTGAAATTCCGTGACTTCATGTCCCTTTGTCTACCCAGAGTAACAGAATATTCTGGGTGGCCAAACAGTTTGAATCTAGGGAGGAAATGGATGGATACCAGGAACCTTGCTGGGCTCCCAGCAACAGAAGCTTCCTAGAAAGGCCATGGGTGGGGTAGGGATTTTTACTGGCCCTGAAATACAGAGCCTGGGAGAAGATAGAGAGGTCTGGATACCAAGTCTAAGGTCTTTCTCATGCCATGTATTAGCCTGCACAGCGTGACCACAAGGGTCCTCTGCTGTGTGCTCTGCCTTGTCCAATGGACAAATTGGGTCATGGCGGGGGTCAAGGCACAGAAAATGGGGTAGCCAGGGAACTATTTCTGCAAGCCCACCTGGCTCTGCCCCCAAGGAATCCCACATCCCCCATATGCCCCAAAGAATTCGACATGCATGCTCAGGCCCAGCCCAGCCCTGTCCCTTGTAAGAGATGGGAGGGGAGGAGGCAGGGCTGGAGAAAGAGGAAGGTTTCCCTGATTATTTGACAAACAGAAACCCAGCCCTGAGCTTCAGCCCAGGCGCTGATAACATCAGCTCCCAGTAAATCTCAGGTCTCTCTTCCCAGGTCTCCGTCTTCTCTTATCTGGCACTGATAAGTGTGGGGCTCCAAAAATGTGCCCTTTGGTCTGGATGTGTGGGGATTCCAAAAAGCTTCCAGAAAGAATGACTCAAGGCCAAGGAGAGCCTCCGGGTACAGAAGTGCACGTTTGCTTTTACTAAGTTTTTACAGCCGCTGTTGGCACATGGAGAGGGCTGCAGGGCTGCGGCTCCTCCCTGGCTCCAGAGATGAGATGCACCGTCTGTCCCGAGCTGGGGTTCCAGCATGGGGAGCTGGACTCTGTCCTGTGTCCCCTGCTTCATATGACTTCTCAGGAGGACCCCCAGCAAGGCCCAAGGATCATAACTGCTGCCTCTCAGTACCCATTTTCTCCCTGTTCTAAAATAGTGGGGGAGGACCAGGTGAGCTGGTGCATGCCTGTAATCCCAGTACTTGGGAGGCTGAGACAGGAGGATCACAGATTTGAGGTCAGCCTCAGCAATTTAGCAAGACCCTCAGAGCAACTTAGAAAGATCCTGTTTCAAAATTAAAAATACAGGCCGGGCGTGGTGGCACACACTTGTAATCCCAGTACTTGCGAGGCAGAGACAGGAGGATCACAGGTTCGCGGCCAGCCTCAGCTACTTAGTGAGGCCTTCCGCAACTTCGTGAGACCCTGTTTCAAAATAAAGAATAAAAAATAGGGCCGGGGGTGTAGCTCTAAGGTAGAATGCCCCTGGGTTCAATCCTCAGTACCGCAAAAAAAAAAAAAAATTAAGTTAAATTAAAAATACAAAGGGCTGGGGGTGTAGCTCGGAAGTAGAATGCCCCTGGGTTCAATCCCCAATACCCCCCCAAATAAGTGGGGGAGGACTAGGTGCTATGTGATATCTAGGCCTCCTTCTAAGGACCTGGGGCCAACTAAAGGAAGAATGGGATTTGCTGATTGTGCTGAGCTGATCTCATCCCATCTCCAACTTCTGTTTAGCTCCCACCCCATCCTCCAGGTCCAGTTAGAGAGCTCCCAGTGGAGCCTGAGACATCTGGCTTCCCCACACCTGCACAGGCATCTCCATTTACACATTGCCACCTTGAAGCCTCCTGCTGCCTTCTTATCTGTGCAAAGGCCTGATCTCCATCAAGACATGTTCCCCGGGGCCACAGCAAGGACAGAGAGAAAATGACCAGCAAGCCCAGTCATGCTGCCGAGGCTGAGCAGCAACTGTTCAAACACCAACCCTGGAATTGGCTAATGGGTAAATACCATATTGTGCGCAGGGAGCCAAAGAATTTGTGCAAAGCAGCTGCTGGCTGCGTGTCAGAATGGGGCCTTCATTACAGGGCGACACAGACTGGCTAACAGAATACACATTCGGGTGTTTCATAGATCTACAGCAGCAGTGGGACCCGCTGAAGCAGCCCTCCTGCCAAGCAGAGAATTCCATTTGCAGGGGAGATAAATAAGAAGAGGCCCTGGGCTGGGGAACATCAGAGGAGGCCAGGTTCCTGTCTGAGATGGAAGTTAGATATGTTCAAAGTAGCCTGAGATAGCCCAGGCCTCTCTAGCTTGGACAGGCAGATGGGGTTACATGGGCATAACCCACATTCCACTCCGTGTATCCCCTGCCTGCTAGTGACGGACATCGGGCCCCAGGAAGGGCCCCGTGCCTATTTCTGGGATCGCCAAGGATGTCTCTCAATCTCTCTTAAACAAAGCTGGGCTTGCCAAAAATCCACCGGGCTCCACCAGACCCGGCTGGCTGCTTTATGTCTGTGCCCAGAGCAGCGGGACCTGATGCTGGTAGGTTGTGAAGTCAACACAGTCTACCCACCCTTTGGTACTCTCCATGGACTTTCAGGATTTTAGTGAAAGCCCTTTGAGAGACTGTGATACCACAGGTCATTCAGAATCATCTTTCTCCCCCAGTGACCAAGTCTTCAGTAGAGGGTCCAGCTGGTCTTGCCCTGCTGTTTCTTCGCTAGGAGAAGTCTTCCGCAGAGACTTCCTCGGTCCCCATGTAGATGCGGTCATGGCAGGAAGGGGTGGGTAATGGCGTGGGAACTGAAGGAAAACACACCAAGTCCCAGGTGCAAGTGTGTCTCTATCACTTTGAACCTTAGTATGATGGAGAATGACAGTGCACCAGTAAAAGCATTAAAAAAAGAAAAGACCCACAGTCCCAGTTGGGGCTTTGGGCAGAGTTCCTGATTTGACTTTCCCTTTCTTGACTAATTTAGGAATAATTTAGCGTATATACTTTTGTAGAAACTTTTAAGTGCCTAGAAACTAAATGACAACAACCCTCGCCACCTTTGGTAAGTTACCATCCTGCTCTGCCTTTTAAAGAATGGGAAGAAATAATTCCAGTAATCCCGAATCCCTATAAACTTCAAGCATCTCTAGAACCCAAACTTCCCAAATATACCCTGGGTATAAACATCCATAAAAGGATAGAAGATATAAAAATTCTGTTTGGAAGAATTTAGCACTTGCCTCCAGGTCTATAAACATTCCATGGACAGGACATACAATCGTTGAGTTTCATTGTAAAACAACTATGTTTTTGCAAGACTTCATGCGGGCCAAGTTTGGGATGCCAGGAACTGGTCCCGAACTCCTACTATACGCTGCTGCCCCAACACAAGTGCATAGGACTCAGAGATGAGCTCTCCAAAGCTGCCCCATGCCTGAGAGCAAACATTTACACAACATTCTTGGATGGGAAAAAAAAGCATTTTAGGGCAAATTTAGCTTTTCCAAATGGCACTTATATCTATTAGTATATCACATCCTGTGCACCTCTGTGGGGGGAGTCAGATGGTGGGTTAACTACTTTGCAAATTCAGACATAGAAACTCAGGTAAGGTCAGCCATGCTCCACAGATAAATCCCAATCACAAGACCCGCCGGGGCTCCTTGTCCTAACCCCGGCCCCCTGTGTTTTAAGACAGAACTTGTCCACTTAGACACTGAGGAGAGTTCAATGGGTGGACACATCCCAGCTGTCATCTGACACATAACAGTGGGGGCAGCCAGGAACTTCTCCCTGCACCAGCTCTGCTCCACAAGGAAAACCAGAGAGCTACAGGGGGAAAGCCTTCATTTCTCAGCAGGGGACGCTCTGGCCCCCAGTACCATTTTGTAAGCCCTCCAAGGGACAAGCGTCTCAGTACCAGGTTCAGATGCCGAGTGGAACGTCAGAACCACGCTGTGCTGGCTACTGAGCTAATTTTCTTTGGGCTTCAGCATCCATCCTATGCTCCAAGATGCTGGGGTTGGGATTCTACAAACCACATTCCCACTTTATGCCCTGATACACTCTGCCCCTAGGGGGCGCTAGGAGGAGCCGGTGCAGCTAGAAGAGAAAGAAGGATGTCGCTGGTCATTTGTTTCCTGTCCCTGTCAGCTTCCCCTAGTAACCCTTTTTGTTCACCCACACAGGGGCAAACTCCTTCTGGAAGCATTTGAATCCACTTTGGGGGTTTTCCCACACTCACAGAATCAGCCTCACCCGTGTCCCCACAGAGACACCAGCCACAGCTCCCTCTTCTGGGCGGGGATGGTATGCCCACAGCGACTCTTAGAGCTGGTACCAGCTCCTGCGGAGCATCGTTCCCACTCCCCAGCTCAGAAAGTGTGAGTGCAGACGCCGGGTGTGGTAGTGCACACCTGTAATCCCAGTGTTTAGGAGACTGAGACAGAAGGATCACAGGTTTGAGGCCAGCCTCAGCAACTTGGAGAAACCCTGTCTCAAAATAAAAAGTGAAAAGGGCTGGGGTGTAGCCTGGAGTAGAATGTTCCTGTGTTCAACCTCCAGTGCAAAAGAAAAGAAGTCTGAGCTGTAGCCCACGTGCCACTTCCCCAAGCATCTATTTCTTGAAGGGGGGAGGAGTACTAGGGATTGAACCCAGGGGTGCTCCACCCCTGAGCTACATTCCCCAGCCCTTTTTATTTTTTATTTTGAAACAGGGTCTCACTAAGCTACTGCATGCTGGCTTCCAGCATCCAACTTTTAATTAATTAATTATTTTGTGGTACTGGAGATGGAACCCAGGGGCATTCTACCTCAGAGCTACACCCCTAGCCCTATTTTTTTATTCTTTGTTTTGAAACAGGGTCTAAGTTGCAGAGGACCTCACTAAGTAGCTGAGGCTGGCCGCAAACCTGTGATCCTCCTGTCTCAGCCTCCCAAGTACTGGGATTACAAGCGTGCGCCATCACGCCTCCATATCTTCCTTCTGTTGCCCCAGCCTTCAGATGATAACTGCCTCCTGCAGGGGCTACCTCCATCTCCACTGATACTTCCTCCTGCCCTTTTCATTTACCCTGTTAATTCTTTATTTTAAATAATCTCTGGTAAAAAAAAATAACTGATGCGATTTCTGTCTCCTGCCTGAACCTGGACTGATAGACCCACAGCCTCAGCCTCTCTGATGGAGACACTAACATCTGGAACTGCCCGACCCTGTCCCTCAGACCCAGGTGCTGGAGGGGAGCTACCCACCCAACCGGGAGCTACCCACCCACACGGCCCATTCTTCCCTCTGCCGTCTGCAAGAACAGGAGCAAATTCGAATTCAAAGGACACCGTGCAACTGTGGCAAATGGAGCTTAATTGCTGTACATGCTTGGGGGATGGCTGCGGGGACTCCTAGCTAGATGTTTACGTGGTTTTCCTTGCTGCCCTGTAGTGAGCTATATGGGAGCATCCTCATCCTAGGTTTTCGGGAGAAAATGATCTTGTTATAATTTGCAGTGGGACATTCTCTAGAATCCATTTGTAAGTGCACGGGTCCTGTGCCCAGATGGGGACCCATGGCTGATAGGGAGTAAGCGCCCCACATTGATGACACGGCTTCTGACAGCACTTCCTTGAGCACAACTTCACCGGAGGTCTTGGAGGATTTCTTCTTTTTCAGTTGGAAGCTGCTGGTAGGTCTGCTGGGCTTCAAGGCCTGCAGGCGTTCCTCAACCATGCGCCTGCACTCCAGGTCTCTGGCTTTGCTTTTCTCGATGAGCTTTTGTACCATCGGGGAGGTGTAGGTGACGTAGGCTGGCCAAGGGTCATGTTTTTCAAGCAGGTTCGAGGGAATTCCGATGTTTTCTGTCAGTTCTACCAGCAAAGAGAAATGCAGGCTATTTAGAGGCACACATTTACCATCGTTCACGTCTTCAAAGAATCAGGGGGTACCACATTTTGAAGTCTTCTCCCCACATCATCCCCCCACCCCGCTTTATATTCAGTAGGAATAAAATCCAATCCAAAGTTGAAGGACAGTCAGGGAAGGGGAAGAGGAAGAATGAAGCTCATTAATGGAATTACTACCATGCACCATGTGTACACATGAGAACATACCAGGGTCAATCTCAGTACTCTGAATTGGGGGCGGGGGAGGTGGGGGGGTGCACCAAGTGCTGTGTGCATGAATGTTACGGTCAACTTGAATTTCATTGTGATATGAGACTATAATGCACCAATAAAAGCACAAAAACAAAGTTGAAGGACAGAATGATATTCTATACAGTGTACCAGTTAAAGAATAGCAGAAGACTTGGAGTCAGGCAGGCTTGTTTTCAAATATTTATCTAACCACAAATTGTTTTACCCCTGAACTTCTAAAAAATTTTTTTCACCAATAAAATGGTCATTATAGGTTATTATAAGGACTAACTAAAGTAGAGTCGCCCCTTGGCGTTCATGGAAGATTGGTTCCATGACCTCCCACAGTTACCAAAATCTGCAGATGTTCAAGTTTTTTTATAAAATGGCTTGGTGTTTGCATGTAACCTACACATCCTCCTATATACTTTAAGTCACCTTTAAATTACTTTTAAGGTGGGTATGGTGGCGCACACTTGTAATCCCAGTACTTGGGAAGCTGAGACCGGAGGATCCGGGTTCGCAGCCAGCCTCAACTACTTAGTGAAGCCCTTCTCAACTTAGTGAGACCCTGTTTCAAAATAAAGAATTAAAAAAATAGGGCTAGGGGTGTAGTTTGAAGGTAGAACGTCCCTGGGTTCAATCCCCAGTACCACTAAATAAATAAATAAATAAATAAATAAATAACTTTTAATGCCAAATAAAATGTAAATGCTATGTAAATAGCTGTTATACTGTATGACTTAGGGAATAAAAAGGAAAAAGTCAGTACATCTTCAGCACCAATGCAATTTTTTTTTAATATTTTGGATCCATGATTAGTTGAATCCAAGGATTGGAGCCTGTGGATATAGAAGGCCAACACTAATATACTTTGAGGGCTTGGAACACCATGTTTGAGGGCTCAAAAGCATGGGCTCTGCACTGAGACTTCTTCAAATTCCTACTCTACTCTTTTCATAGCTATGAACCTTGAGCAAGTTCCTTAACCCTTCCAAACATCAGTTGCCTTATCTGTAAAATAGGGATAAGAATAAAACCAAGTTCACAAGAGGGGTCTTGTGGATTAGAGATAATTCATGCAAAAAAAAAATTGGCTCAGTCCATGACACATAGTCATCAGCGTAACCTTTTGGCTATGCCTCACAACTTGCACTATTTCACTTAATCCTTACTATACCTTATAAAATAGCATTATTGCCCATATAAAAAGATAAAACTGAAGCCGGGCGTGGTGCCGCACAGTTGTAATCCCAGTACTTTGGGAAGCGGAGACCAGAGGATCCGGGTTCGCGGCCAACCTCAGCTCTCTCTCTCTTTCTCTCTCTCACCCTGTCTCTCTCTCTCTCTCTCTCTCTCTCTCTTTCTACTTAGTGAGGCCCTCCGCAACTTTGTGAGACCCGGTTTCAAAATAAAGCATAAAAATTAGGGCCGGGGGTGTAGCGCGGAGGTAGAACGCCCCTGCGTTCAATCCCCGGTACTGCAAAAAAAAAAAAATAAATAAAATAAAATAAAAGATAAAACTGAGGCTCTGTAGCTCACACAACTAACAAGTGGTAGATTCGAGCTCCACTGTAATGGGCTCAAAGACCATAAGCTCCTCACTACAGCTGACTACAGTTGCTTTTTGGGGTGTTTGAGGCAGCGGGGTTCTGCAAAAAAAAAACTACCCATCAGTTTACCTATTTTTCTGCAGATACCAAGTGATGGGCAGGTCCGTCCTTCCTTCATTGGCAACCTCTCTTTATCTGTCAGAAATGCCTCCAAACCCCTCTCCTGTTGCTGCCATCTTCCCATCTGCCCCAGCGGAAAACGCTTCCCCTTCTTTTCTATTTCTTTGATCATTTCAATAGGAGTTTGGGAGGGAGGAGAGGTAAATAGCCATTTTTCGCCTCTAAGCCTGAATTCAGCTTAGAAATGCTATAAATAGGGTAGCCGGGCATGGTGGTACATGCTTGTAATTCCAGTACTTGGGAGGCTGAGACAGGAGGATGGCAGGTTCATGGCCAGCCTCAGCTACTTAGTGAGGTCCTCCACAACTTAGTGAGACCCTGTTTCAAAATAAAGAATAAAATATAGGGCTGGGGGTGTAGCTCAGAGGTAGAATGCCCCTGGGTTCAATCCCCAGTACCAAAAACAAAAAAATAAAGAAATGCTATAAATAGGGATGATCGAGAGAAGATACAGATTACAGTAGTCCCTCCCTCCTAACCCTTGGTTTCACTCTCCATGATTTCAGTTACCCCCAAATATTAGAAAATTCCAGAAATAAATAATTCATGAATTTTAACTAACCTATTAATTAATTAACTTATTGTGGTACTGGGGATTGAAGCCAGAGTCATTCTACTTCTGAGCCCAACCTTATTTTATTTTTTATGTGGAAACAGGGTCTCGCTAAGTTGCTGAGAGCCTCACTAAATGGCTGAGACTGGCTTCGAACCTGCGATCCTCTGATTTCAGCCTCCCAAGTACTGGGTTCACAGGAGTTTGCCACCACGCCCAGCGTAACTAACCTTTTTATACTACATTGTCATAATTGTTCCGTTTTATTACTAGTTTTTGTTTTGTTTTATTTTTGGCAGTACCGGGGATTGAACCCAAGGACATTCTACCTCTGAATTCCACCCCCAGCCCTATTTTTTATTCTTCATTTTGAAACAGGGTCTCGCTAAGCTGTGGAGGGCCTCACTAAGTAGCCGAGGCTGGCCGCGAACCCAGATCCTCCTGTCTCAGCCTCCCAAGTACTGGGATTACAAGCGTGCGCCACCACGCCCGGCTTACTAGTTATTTTTGTTATTCCCTCACGGTACCTCATTTATAAAGCAAACCTTGTCATGGGAATGTGTTAAAGCAATAGCATCTTATATGTGGTCCTATCCACTGTTTCAGGCACTCATGGGGGTCTTGGAATGTATCCCATGTGGACAAGAGGGTCACAGTTACAACAGTACACAGTTATTCCCAGGCTGCCACTAGGCTATCCAGGGGCTGGAGCTTGTCTGGGGACAGATCTGTCAGGCAAGAACGTGCCACGGAAGGGTTCCATGCCCCTCTGAAAGCCGCATGTTGCTCTGCTAAGGCGAGATGCGTGACATCACGTCTCACTGGAAAAGTCCTTTCAGAGCTTCTAAGCACAGAGGACTTCGTCTCTGCCTCCTCGAGGCAAATCCACAATGCAAAGTTGTTGCAGGTAAGGGCCCGGGCACGACTCCAGCAGAGTCAGAACAAAGACCCTGGAGCCACGTGAGCAGCGGCCGCTCCCTGCTCCTGAGCTGGGTGCCTTCCGGCACTTCCGGGGAGCCCACCTCTTCCCACCCCCTCCCTACCTTCTTCTGTCTTCAGCTTCCTCGCATCTGTCCCCTCGATGTTTACAACGTTCTTCACATCGTAGGTCCAAATACCTTGGGGAAAACACACTGGTTAACCAGGGCCTTCTGGAACCATCCTAAGGAGAAGGCAATCGGTTACCATGCTGAGCATCCTGAGCCCTACAGAATCTGCGAGAGGCCACGCGGAGTCCGCCCTCAGAGAAGAGGGCAAACCTTCTTCCTCACAGAGTTGCAGGGAGGCCAGGTGGGCCCTGAGAGTCCCACTGAGACACAGCCTTGCTCTAGCCCCTTACGTGGCCATCACGGTCCCTGCAGGGGCTCTGCTTCCTGCTCCCTTAGCTCTACAGTGTGAGTGCTGGGCGGGCCTGGAGGCTGTGCAGAGGCTGGCCCAGAGAAATGTCCCCATTTCAAAGCCATGCTGCTGGGCGTGGTGACGCACGCTTGTAATCCCAGTACTCGGGAGGCTGAGACAGGAGGATGGCAGGTTCGCAGCCAGCGTCAGCTACTTAGTGAGGCCCTCCGCAACTTAGTGAGACCTTGTTTTAAAAAATTAAAAAAAAAAAAGAAAAGCCATGCCATCTTCTCTTCCAGAGTCCAAGTGTGAGAACATTCCCGTAAGTGTGCAAAGCTCTCCTCCCCCAACTAAAACTTCCCAGCCTGGAATTGGGAGCAGGGTTGGCAGAGACGGGCAGCTGCCAGAAGTCAGCTACGGGGCCCCAAGCACAGGCTGATAAAGGGGGCCTTCATGCCCTCCGTGCCACGCAGGAGGCGACGGGAGCTATGGTCAGTGCATCCACCCGGAGGGCTTGTGAAAGCCCAGAATGCGCCTGGTGTGGTGGCGCACGCTTAGATTCCCAGTACTCGGGAGGCAGAGACACGCTTGTAATCCTAGTACTCAGGAGGCTGAGACAGGAGGGTCGCAGGTTCACAGCCAGCCTCAGCTACTTAGTGAGGCCCTCCGCAACTTAGTGAGACCCTGTTTCAAAATAAAAAATAAAAAATAGGGCTGGGGGTGGAGCTCGGAGGTAGAATGCCCCTGGGTTCAATCCCCAGTACCGTAATAAATAAATACATACATACATACATGCATACATACATACAGCAAGCAAGCACAGACTATAGCATGCAGGGCCCAGCTCCAGGGTGGCCAATCCAACAAACACCAATCCAAAGAGGGGAAAGAAAAACACCCAAACACTTGGAGGCCTGTACACTTGTATTATTAACTACCTAGACACAGGAAACAGGAGATGTTGTTAGTTCTTTTCCAATTCTGAGACACGTGCTTTTAGCCAAGAATTCATTCTTTACTATATCAGTTTTTCCATCTCTGTGGCCTTTAAACATTTAAAAGAGCCATGGAGTATTTCCGTGATCACCTGCCAAAGCCCAGTGAAAAGGAATTGCAAATGGTCTCTAATAAATTCCCAGGAGATGCTGGTGCTCTCGGAAATGCTTCCAGAATGATTGGTCCAGGGAGGTGCTTCTCAAATGTTAGCTAGCACCAGAATAGCCTGGAGAAGCTGGGCTTGGTGGTGCACACCTGTAATCCCAATACTCGGGAGGCTGAGACAGGAAAGTCACAGTTTGGAGACCAGCCTCAGCAATTTAGCGAGACCCTCAGCAACTTAGTGAGACCCTGTTTCAAAATAAAGAATAAAAAATAGGGCTGGAGGTGTAGCTCTGAGGTAGAATGCCCCTGGGTTCAATCCCCAGTACTTAAAAAAAAAAAAAAAAGAACGGCCTGAGCTTGTGGATACTGATCCCTGGGTCCCACCCCTAGAGATTATGACTCAGTAGGTCTGTTCTGAGGAACTGAGAATTTGCCTCTTTAATCCCCAAATGATGTTGATGCTGTTGGTACATGGACCATACCAAGTAGCCCTTGCTTAGTCTGAAGGATGGTTCTAAATCTTTCTTTCTGCTGCAACAGAGAGGAGGGCTGATTTGTTAGTGCATGAGACTCTCCTCCAAGAGAAGCAATTTCCAGGTTGCCGCCCCCTTTCTTCTCCTCAGCAAGGAACTATTGTGGAGTAGGACTGAGCATGCCATTGGCCAGGGCGACCTCCAATCCCACTAGGTTTATAAAGTAAATTCCTCACAGACTTCAACGTTTCGTTTTAACACACCTAATAAAGGATAGCACCCTTGAGATTTGATCATACTAAAAAGAAAGGGAAAAAAGGCTAGTTTTTGCCATCCAGGTCTTATGGAGTCTCCGCTGTGCGTCTCAGTAGCAAGTTTCCATAAAAATGCATTTTCAAAAGAATTCACAATATTCAGAGGCTGGAACAGGAGGATCACAGGTTTGTGGCCAGCCTCAGCTACTTAGCGAAACCCTCAACAACTTAGCAAGACCGTTTCAAAATAAAAACTATATATATATAAAAGGGCTGAGGGTGTAGCCCAGAGATAGAAATGCTCCTGGGTTCAATCCCTAGTACCAAAAAAAAAAATGAATTCACAACAAAATTTTTCTGAGACTAATCATCCTCTCACCTAGAGAGAGTTTCATGGAATAATGTTTCAAAATAAAATTTACAACACCCTATTTCTCCTTTTAAGACCTATCCTAGGATCTCAAATGTTAAGGTCATTCCATCCCAAGTCCCCTCTAACATAAAGTGTGTCATCCAAGTAGCCAACCAGCCCATGCCTGTCTGCCTCCAATGAAAGACGACTCCATGTATCTATCCCCCATATCTGTAGCGCTGTTAGAAGTCGTCCTTCTCCCCACAGGACTTATCAATCGTGCCAGATGGAGAGAACACATTTTGAGGTGGAGACTCTGGGAGGATTCGGGATAATTCCTTCCATCCTTGCTTCTGAGTTTCTCGTTAATGCAACCGAAGCATCAGGGAAACCCAGTTACTAGTGACTCCTCCCCCGGCACCAGCACGCATGCGCAGGACCCAGCGCCCCTCTCTGTCTCAGTGGGCCTCTACACTAGGACATTTCTATAGAATGGTAAGTTTTTCTCATACTTCTTGCTACTAGGGATAGAAAACTAAAGAAAAAATAAGGGGTAGACATAGTCTATAGCAGCACAGTTCACAATAGCCAAATTATGGAACCAACAACCCAGGTGTTCAATCAACAGACAAAATGGATAAAATGTGGTGTTCTACTCAGTCATGAAGAAGAAAAAATTATGTCATTTGCAGGAAAATGGATGGAACTGGAGAATATTGTGCTAAGAGAGATCAGCCAGTCTCAGAAAGTCAAGGGTGGTATTTTTTGTTGTTTTTTTTTTTGTTGTTGTTTTTGTTTTTATTTTTGCGGTACCAGGGATTGAACCCAGGGGCGTTCTACCCCCGCGCTATACCCCCGCCCCTATTTTTTATACTTTTTATTTTGAAACCAGGTCTCACGAAGTTGTGGAGGGCCTCACTAAGTAGAGAGAGAGAGAGAGAGAGAGAGAGAGAGAGAGTGAGAGCTGAGGTTGGCCGCGAACCCAGATCCTCCGGTCTCCACCTCCCAAAGTACTGGGATTACAAGCGTGCACCACACGCCCCGCGGGTAGTATGTTTTGTACATGGAATAGACAGAAAACAGGAAACACAAGGGACTTTAAATAATGCAGAGAGAGACCTGTAAAGTGGTAGAAGGGGTTTGGAGGAGAGAATTAGGGAGAGGAAGAGGAGGGACTGAAGAAGGAAACAGTTCAAATAATACTCTAGCAAAATGTGAAGAGGGAGAGGGGGGAGTGGGGTGGGATGTGGAGGAAGCTCGCCAAGAGCTGTGCGCATGTGTGTTTCTATCACATTGAACCTCATTGCGATGTATGATCACACTGCACTAATAAAATAATTTTTAAAAATGAAAAAAGGAAGCCGGGCGTGGTGGCGCACGCTTGTCATCCCAGCACTTGGGAGGCTGAGACAGGAGGATCCGGGTTCGCGGCCAGCCTCACCTACTCAGTGAGGCCTCCGCAACTTAGTGAGACCCTGTTTCAAAATAAAGAATAAAAAATAGGGCTGGGGGTGTAGCCTGGAGGTAGAATGCCCCTGGGTTCAATCCCTGGTACCGAAAAAAAAAATGAAAAAAGGAATAAGGGGTAGAATGCTTGAGACGATCTCAAAAGGAATGGGGAGGAGCTAACTGTCTAAAAATAGCCGGAGATAAATATTTGACATGAAGTCTAAAGGGAAGTTATGGCCTTTGTATAGTTCCCTTGAACCAGCACAAAGGTCCTATTTTGCCTCCTCATAGACGAAATGCAAACCAGAAACAGCATTGGTGGGAGGGGCAGGAGGGTGCCTCGAAGTGACTTTCTTGCTTCTCCTCCAACATGAAGAAGGTCTGTGTTCAATCCAGTGGGTGTTCAAGGCCAGCTCCTCCCAGCCCCCACGCAAGCTTTCTTGCTACCATTTTTATTTGTTTGTTTGTTTGTTTGTCTGTCTGTCTGTTTTGCGCGGTACTGAGGATTGAACCCAGGGGCATTCTACCTCCGATCTACATCCCCAGCCCTATTTTTTTATTATTTATTTTGAAACAGGGTCTCACTAAATTGCAGAGGGCCTCACTAGGTAGCTGAGGCTGCCCGCAAACCTGAATCCTCCGGTCTCAGCCTCCCAAGTACTGGGATTACAAGCATGCGCCACCACACCCGGCCTTGCCACCATTTTTAGACCCTAGTCTGGCATGCTGGGTTTGGCTCAGCTCATTCAAAGGAGCTGGAACCTGATGTAACTTTGTGACCTTGGTCGTGTTCCTTAACCTGTCGGGACCTCAGTTGTTCCTTAGGAAATGAGGATGGAATGGATTTCTGCCCTGCTTCGCTGGGGGAGACCTAGTTGTTGTCACAAAATATTTGGAAATGAAAGTGCTTTTCAACCTGTGCAACCCAGACTTTGCTACTCCTTAGGTTTACCGAGGATCTTTAAAAAAATACTCCCACCCGCAGCACTGGGATTGGGTTGGAAAGGGATGAGTGCAGGGAGCGGAAGTCGACACTTCCCAGATGGATTAGAAGTCCCGGAATGGGGAGGGGGAGGACGCTGGACACAGGGAGGCTGGATTTGATCCGGGCAGGCTATATCCATGTATCAAAATATCACCCTGAACCCCTTTAATATGTACAGTTACTCTGCATTAGTCCAAAACTTAAAGCTTGCCGGGCGTGGTGGCACACGCTTGTCATCCCAGTACTTGGGAGGCTGAGACAGGAGGATCCAGGTTCGCGGCCAGCCTCAACTACTTAGTGAGACCCTCTGCAACTTAGTGAGACCGTTTCAAAATAAAGAATAAAAAATAGGGCTGGAGGTGTAGCTCAGAGGTAGAATGCCCCTGGGTTCAATCCCCAGTACCGAAAAAAAAGAAAAACAACTTAAAGCTTCCCGGGTGATTCTAATGTGCACCAACGCTTGGGAATTGCTCGTCTAGAATCTAAACCCCAAACCACTGAAGATTTATAAGTCAGTATGATTAACAGCTTAGAGACAAGAAACAGGTCCAGAAGGTCTTTTCAAAAGCCCCTTTGCAGTTCTAAGACATACACCGTGTATGTGTGTGTGTGTGTGTGTGTGTGTGTGTGTGTGTTTTGCTGGGGATGGAACCCAGGGGCATTCTACCTCTGAGCTACACGTCCAGCCCTTTTTTATTTTTTTGTTTTTGAAACAGGGTCTCGCCAGATTGCTGAGAGTCTCACTGAGTTGCTGAGGCTGGCCTGGAACCTGCGATCCTCCCAAGTACTGGAATTACAAGGCATGGGCCACTACATCCAGTTTAAGACACAGACTTTCCTTCAAGAATTGTTTATTATAAGGGCTGGTGGTGTAGCTCAGTGGTAGAGAGCTTACCTAGCATGCATGGGACCCTGGATTCCATCCCCAGTACTCCCCACTTCAAGAAAAAAATCCTTATTATATATACTCGGTACTGCGTCTCAGTGGCCTCTGAACATTTAAAGGGGCCCTGGAGCACCCATGCATGCACACACTCACACACACACACACACACACACACCCATACACACACACACACACACACACACACCTACCAACACAGGAATTGACTTAGAGCAGAGGAGGAGGTGAACCAGGGCTTAAAGCACTGCGCAGAGGACACAGTGGCTGAGGACAGGAATCTCGTGGAAAATGAATGACCTCACCCTCTGTCTGTGGCCACAAGCTGCACCCTTATCTCAGGAAGCCATCTAGTGAGAGGATTTTGTGGGTTCCAGGCAGTTTTGATGGATTAGTTCATCCTCCATACGAGTTAACCCTGCTCAGACTTTTTGCCTTACTAATGCTGTGAAAGCAGGGATGTTTGCATATTCATGAGCTTAATTTGGTGTTTGCCAACTTGTGTCTCGTGGACTGAAAGAGTCTCTCAAGAGGCTAGTAGATGCTGCTAGCATCTACACACACACACACACACACAAACACACACACACACACACACACACACACACATACACACACAGAAAGAGAGAAACAATAGCAAAGGTCACCCCATACGTACAGGGCCTGATTGTTTATCCCAGGAGTCACCATGCATATGGTCTGAATTGTGCAAGATGGCAGGCCTGCCCTCAATAAAGTTTGAAAAAAATGCCAGGTTAAACAAATACCTTCCAAGCAGCACTCCTCAGAGCCTGTCCAATGCTAATTTGTTCTATAACTCTCCAAAAGGCCGAATGGATAGGCAGCATGTTTTAACTTTATTTAACTAGTGACTCATTCATGCATTCATTCATTCATGAGGCAGGGCATCTCACGGGACTAGAAACCAGTGAACCATTCATGTGGATTCTGAAACGTCCTTCTCCAGCCCTTGGCTTGGAATTGTGCGCCTGGGAGAATGTTGTGACATCAGAGGACAGAAGGATGAAGTTCCATGGGTCCCAGGTCAGCCGCAGAGTCCCACAGAACTGCCCATACCCAGCCAGAAGCACAAGCCCACAGGAGGGCCCAGTGCTCCGACGGAGACTAGACGGAGACTAGAGCTCCTTTGTCTCTGTCCAGCCTCCTTCCTCCCTTCTCTGCTCCAGTCTGCGGGCTCCTTATCTTGCTTGTGTCATCTTTTCCTTTCCTCCCTGAGCTAACCCTACACACATTTTTTTTTTCAAACAGGAACCTGGTGCAAGGCCTCATTTCACCCCTGCATTTTATTCTCATCCAGCATCCATTTCCTCCTCTACCCTCGGTTTCCTTTTCTGCCCCCCGGCCACTCCTGGTTTATTTTTGGCTGAAGAGGAAGCTGCCATTAAGTGTCTTGGAAAGCTTATCTCTGAGATCTGGAGAAACATCCCTGGGCATGAATCGACTTAGTGCAGTGTGTGGTTTACGGGCAGATCTCCAGCCAGAGTGACCCAGCAGGAAGCCGGCAGAGCCTCCCCCCTGTACAGGATGGACTCCCTGCACTTCACACCTGGGGGAGACACTGAATGCACACCCCGCTGACCTCCCACCTGACCATCATTCCCTCTCCACTTCTTTACCCTGCCCCAGTCTCATGGGTGCTACCCAAAGTCTTGCCCTAGCCCCCCATCACCACCTAACGGGCATTAGATGGGGTGCACACAGGATAATCATTGCCTGTGCTTTTAGTGACACTGATGCTCAGGAGCATGGGGAATCCTAAAACTATTAAGACAGAGGGGAAGAGAGGGTGGGGAGGGGCAAATTGGCCTTTCAGGAAAGAAGAGGCATTTTCTGCCCCTCCCCCATGTGACCATGTGCTGGCCACCTTCTTTTTGACACTGCTACCTCTCCCAAACATATACACACTCAAGAATAATCAAGTTGCAAGCGGGGGCCCACTTTGGTAATCATCAGTCTATCCTACTACAGATCATGCCTCTTTCTTGGGGAGCAACTATCTTCAGCGACATCTGGCGTGGGGAGGTGGGACTCTACTAAGAATTGCCCATCTCCTAACACAGACCTGCCATCATCAGTCCCCTACTTATGGTAGGTAGGAGGAAATGTGCTACTTTGAGATAATGCTTCTCTACCCAACATATTTTCTTTAACAATTATGCATAAACTTTGAGAGTGTCTTGCTTCCAACATTTCCAAATGTTGTTTGCAACATTTATCCATGCACGCACACATTTAATGAATCTATACTGAGCTACAACCAGGATCCTTCTGAGAAGTACAGGTCCTATACACTTACCCAGAATCCACCATAGACTCTCCACAAGAGTCTGCTCCTTTCGACACCAAGGTTCCACAAAGCAGGTTTCCCATGCTGATAGCAACACAAGTGAGACTAGTCTATTTCACTATGTCATCAGAAACAAAAGCAGAGAATTTCCTGCACATAGGCCACCACGTCCCATCATCCACTCTGCAGACTGAGCATCTTCCGGTACCAGGCACTGAGCCAAGTGCTGGAGACACAAAGAAGGAGGAGGAGAAACTTGGTTTAAGGTGCTCACACCCCTGGGAGGAAGACAGACCATCAATTTCCTATCTCAGCTCAGGTAGAGAAGGGTGTCAAGAAATGGAGAAGAGGAGGAGGAGAAGAACAAGGTAAAGAAGAGGAAGGAGAAGGAAGAGAAGGAGGATGAGGGGAAGAAGAAAGATTGCGCTGAGTCTCAAAGGACAGGGGAAATGAAGGGCGGTGAGCCTGGTCCAAACACCAGCATCAGTGTTTCCAAATACTGAGTAAAGTGCTTCTCCATTCAGGATCCACATTCTCCCTCCCTAGGCAAATCATCAAAGAGATTTCCAGATGGAATTTTCTGCACATGAACCACAGTGTTGAACAGTGCTGAATCCACACTTCACAAATTCACTACAGGAAGAAGCCTCCAGCGTTATAGACCTATCAGGTACAACTATGAATCTGAATTTTATGTTTGTCCAAGGAATATTCAATCACAGATATTAAGTTCTTATTTCCAGATATAATATGAAGATCCGTTAGATGCCAGTAGGCACAAAACACACACACACACACACACACACACACAAATCAAATTTCTACAACAAGCCAAGGAAGCATAACAGAGGAGCACTTTTCCCCCCTTTTCCTTTTGTGGACATTTAGGGTAGAATTGTACATTGATTGGATAGACGAATAGGAAAGATATGGAGAAACAGGCAGCAAGAAATAGCCCTACAACCTCATGTTCAGGAAAACAAACATAAAAAGATTGAAGCAATTTCTGCTCAGAGACCCTCTCTCTGCCTGACAGCTGGCTCACAAGCAATGGGACCATGAAAATGTGTGGCCACACAATGTCTAATCAATCAGAAAAAGGAAGTCCTGCTCCGCTGGAACAATGGGCGCATTGTGAACCTAGAGCACACTTGGGGGAAATGGCCAGGCATTTCCCAGGACCTGTTGCAATCAATGGTCCAGGCTCCTTTTAAAATGCTCAGAACATTAGAAATCCAGGCCAGCGTTTGCTTTTAAGAGAGTGAGTGGTATTTGAGACTTTTCCTCGAAGCCAAGAACTAAAGTAGCTGCCTTCTGTAGGATTCAATTTTTCCATCAGCCTGTTGACAGCGAATTCTCACCATTTATCCCAATTCTTGTCAGAGAGGGAGTAAATGTCTGTATCACACCTTGCACCCAACTCTGAGTTCATGGAAGACTCCAAGTTATGATTAAATTAAAAAATCCCAATAGTGTGGGGTGAGTTGTCCACAGTTGAGCCATAATCGAAATAAATTGCCATGCAGAGAATTAAAGAGGTTGGCTGTGCTCTGCCATGAATGCTCTTCTTTTATACCCAGCAATAATTGTCATCCTGAAACAACTTACAAAATGGAAAATAAACAGATGGATAATACATCACTTGGGGGTGAAGCAAAGGAAGGTCAGCCTGGAGATGACCCTCAGCACTGTTAAAGTTGGAAGATAGAGGGAAGGAGACTGATTTCAATGTGGTGCATGAACAAACTCTATCCCATAATCAGAGTGCCATGCTCCTTGTCGCCACCACAGCCACTTGAAGTAACAAGGAGGATATAGAACAAATCATCGCCATTAATAGAGAAGAAGGTCAAAGCATGTACCAGGTAGATGATGGTCATGTGTTCCTACTTGTTGTCAAATGGAAATGCATTTCAGCATGTTGTTGTATACATTTGTATCACTTCTCACAATGGGAAATATATGTCAACATTATAGAAAGTTTGGAAAGATCATATTTTTTTTAGAAAAAAATCTCGTAATCCCAATACAATCACACAACTATTGTGTCACCCAACTTTCACAAAGTTATTGTCACAAAATGTACATATCATCTTGAACCTATCATTTTTGCTCTATCTTATATGGTATTTTCTCAGGATGTTAAAGATTCTTCGTAATTATTTTAGAGGCTGCTTCATAATCTATCAAGGGGATGAACCATTATTAATCATGCCTCCATTCAAGGATTGTAAGGTGTTTCCAATTTTAGCCACTTAAGTGATGAGCAGTATCTTTTACTTTATTTTTTTATTTTTTAATTTTTTTTGCGGTACCGGGGATTGAACCCAGGGGCGTTCTACCTCTGCGCTATGCCCCCGGCCCTATTTTTTATACTTTATTTTGAAACCGGGTCTCACGAAGTTGCAGAGGGCCTCACTAAGTAGAGAGAGAGAGAGAGAGAGAGAGAGAGAGAGAGAGACGGAGAGAGAGAGAGAGAGCTGAGGCTGGCCGCGAACCCCGATCCTCCGGTCTCCGCCTCCCAAAGTACTGGGATTACAAACGTGCACCACCACGCCCAGCTAGCAGTATCTTTTAAAGAACTCACTGATGGTCCTTCTGCTTCTTATCAGCCTCTACATAGCAAGGTGCTCAGAAAAAGTTGGCCGCTGAAGGTTGCTAGTCTCCCAAGGATCTCAGTGCTGCCAAAGCTCCTTCCTTCCAACCATGCAAAATGAGTACTGTCCTCCCTCTTGCCTTACCTTTATGCAGGTAAGGTATTTTCCACCATGGTCTCTAGAGTTCTTAACTACCAGCTCCAAGGTCTACTATTCATTGCAGTGCAACCCACCAAAAATAAGGGCAGAGACTGAAATGTTTTGTGAGCCAGCTGGCTCCCAACGCCAAGCGAGACAGATTTCAGGCAGAAGCACTATGGCAAGAGCCTCCCCACTCCCGGTTGTCATGCTGGTCATGGAAGGGCCAGGGAAGGAGTTAAAAAGAATCAGCTCCCTATAACTAATGTCTACTGTGGACATGGAAATTGCCAGAGAAGCCCCTCACAGGATGAGAGGCATTGGTAAGATTGATGGGAAAGTCGGATGTTTCCCAGTGTGATCACAAGGAAACAGCAGTGGAATTGATTAAAAAAATACCCTCTAGACTTTCAAGTCCTGACATCAAGAGCTCAAGCCATAAGAGCTAAGTGAAGGCTCCAACAACCCTCTCCCAAAAACGAGTGCAAAATACCCCAGCCAACTGAAGTCTCATTTAGCAAGACACTGGATGATGGCTAAGCAAAACAAATGAAAATGGAAAGCAAACCAATTCCCTGTGAAAGCATGATGGGCATGAACCATTTGGTGAAGAGGCCACCAGCATCACTCTACCAACAGTAACGGAGGCTGTTATGGTTAGGTATAGAATGTCTCCTGAAGAGCTCATGTATTAATGTTCAGAGTTAATATAATTAAGTCATGAGAGTGGTAATCTTATCAGTGGATAGATCCATTGTAATGGATTTACTGGGTGGTAACCTAGGCCGGTGGGATGTGGCTAGAGAAGGTGGTTTCCCTGAGGAATGTCTTTAGGGACTGTGGTTTTGTCTTTGAATCCCTTTGCTTGTTCCTTCTTTCCTGCTTCCAGCCTCCATGATGTGAGAACAGAGCTCTCTCTCTCTCTCTCTCTCTCTCTCTCTCTCTCTCGTCTCCCTCTGCTTCCCACCACCATGCCCTGAGATCCACAGTCCCTGGTCTCACATGGACTGAACCCAAAATCTCCAAAAAAAAACTGTGAATAAATAAATCTTCCATCCTCTAAATTGTGTGGTCAGTTGTTTGATTACAGGAGTGAGAATGTTGACTGAGACAGAGGCCATTCCAGTTTTATCATGCCAAATAGCATTCATGTTCTTAATGAGGTCCTTGAGCCATCAAGAAATTGTCAAATTTATTATATATAGTGAAATCCGTCAGTCTCAGAAGAACAAATAGTGTATGATTACTCTTATCTGTGTCAAAGCAGTCAAATTCATCAAAGCCAAGAATAGAATGGTGGTCACCAAGGTATATGGGGAGAGGGAAATGGGGAGTTGTTCATTGGCTATGAAGTTTCCATTATGCAAGGCAAATAAGGTCTAGATCATGCTTATAGTGAACAACACAATATTGTACACTTAAAAGTCTCATGTTTAAAATAAAGGGACACAAAGAAACTTCAAAAGGGGATAGTGGCCAGGCACAGTGGTAGATGCCTGTAATCCCAATTGTTCTGGTCAGTATTCTTGCAACTATAATCTAAAAAATTGACCATGTAACTTAGAGGAAAGAAGATTTATTTTCTTACGGTTTCTGGTTCAATCCACGTGAGGCCGAGGACCACAGATCTCAGGGCATGGTGGTGGGAGGCAGAGAGCCCACAGCATGGTGGTGGGCTGTGCTCCTCACATCATAGAGGCCTCAAGCAAGAGAGAGAGCAGGGGGAGGAGGAACCAAATATAATCCCCAAGGCTACACCCCCAGGAACCCCCCTTCAGCCACACCTTACCAGCCTACCTACTGGGTACCACCCAGGTAAACCCATTACAATAGATTTATCCACTGCTGGGATTACAACCTTCAAGACTCGATTATATAACTCCAAACACCAGTTTATGAGCTCTTCAAGGGGCCATTCGATATCTAACCATAACACCAATTATTTGGAAGGCTGAGGCAGGAGAATCACAAATTTGCGGCCAATCTAGACAACTTAGTAAGACTCTGTCTCAAAATAAAATAAAAGGGCCTTAGCAATTTAGGAAGACCCTGTTTCAAAACAAAAATAAAAAAGGCTGGGGGTGTAGCTCAGAAATAGAATGCCTCTGGATTCAATCCCCAGTAAAAATAAAATAATAAAATTAAATTAACGGCACTGGGGGTGTAGATCGGTGGTAGAGCACTTGCCTAGCATGCTCAAGACCCTGGTTCCATCCCCAGTACTATGAAGGACTGTTTGCAGCCTTCACTGTGGTGTGTGCATATGTATCATAGGTGTGCGCATATGTCCAAACTCGTAAAGTTGTATACATCAACATATGCAGGATTCTGTATTTCCATTATATCTCAATAAAGCTGCTTTCAAAAAAGAAAAGGTCAAAATTGGCATTCCATATTTTGGGAAAGCAAGGAGGTCTAGAAAATACATCCCATTTTGCAAGGTTTCTCCAGCACTGTGCAAGGGAAAGGGTGGGCACCACAGTTTGGGGAACATCAATATTGAGTCTCAGAGAGTCCAACAAACAGAAAGGAGTGATGCGTTGGCTGTTTGAGTTGATGAAAGCAGTCCCCTTTTGCTATTGTTCATGAAGCAATCTTCTGAACATTGACATGTTAAATAACCCATAGGAGCCAGGTGTGGTGGCGCACGCTTGTAATCCCAGTACTTGGGAGGCTGAGACAAGAGGATCTCAGGTTCGAGAACAGCCTCAGAAACTCAGTGAGGCCCTCAGCAATTTAGTCAGACCCTGTTTCAAAATAAAAGAATAAAACAGGGCTGAGGTATGGCTCAGAGGTAGAATGCCCCTGGGTTCCATCCCCAGTACCACAAAATAAATAGATAAATAAATAGATAGATAATGATAGATAGATAGATGATAGATGATGATAGATAGATGATAGATGATAGATAGATAGATAGATTATACATAGATGATAGATGACAGATTAGGTAGATAGATAGATGACAGATAGATAGATGATAGATAGATAAATAGATAGATAGATAGATAGATAGATAGATAGATAGATAGATAGATGATAGATAACCCATAGGTATATGTCCAATTACAAGTTGTTATATTGGAATCCTGAATTGTTAATCATTTTTCTTCCAATTTGGTCAGAATCACTTGCCCAAAAGCCTTATCACGCTTTGTCTTCAATACCACAAAGACCTTGATAATTACCAAAATATATGCCTAGGACCCAGCTCTCTTCTCAGACTACATTCTTATCTCCAACTGGGTTTTTGTTTGTTTGTTTGTTTGTTTTGTTTTGTTTTGTTTTGTTTTGTTTTGTTTTGGTACTGGAGATTGAACACAGGGTCATTCTACCTCTGAGCTACACCCCCAGCCCTTTTTATTTTTTATGTGAAACAGGGTCTCGCTAATCTGCTGGGACTGCCCTCAAACCTGCGATCCTCCTGTCTCCGCCTCCCAAAGTACTGGGATTACAAGCGTGCACCACCACGCCCGGCTTTCTCTTCTTCAAGTACATCAAGCTTGCTCCCGCCTTCATGTCCTTCCCCAGCTGCTGCCTCTGCCTGGAATGTGCTTGTCCCTGATCTTCACGAGGCCCCTTTCTTCCTGTATGTCAGAACTCCTGGATGTACTTCCTCTGTGCGGCCTTTCCTGACTACCAAACATAACCACTAGCCACTATCCCTACTTCTTTTCCCCCTTTTTTGGTACTGGGGATTGAAAGGGGCATTCTACCTCTGAGCTACACCTTTTTATTATTTTATTTTGAAACAGGGTCTCATCAGGTTGTTAAGGCTGGCCTCAAACTTGCTATCCTCCTGTCTCAGCCTCCCGAGTACTGGGATTACTGGGATTACTTGGCATGTGCCACCATGCCAGCCTTCCTTTTTCTATTTTAATTTGTGTGACTACCCCAGCCTGACATTTTTTTTTTTTTTTGCGGTACCGGGGATTGAACCCAGGGGTGTTCTACCTCCACGCTACACCCCTGGCCCTATTTTTTTTAATACTTTATTTTGAAAGCGGGTCTCACAAAGTTGCGGAGGGCCTCACTAGGTAGAGAGAGAGAGAGAGAGAGAGAGCTGAGGCTGGCCACGAACCCGGATCATCCGGTCTCTGCCTCCCAAAGTACTGGGATTACAAGCGTGCGCCACCACGCCCGACCCTGACATTTCTTATGACTTGCTCATTCATTTATTTTCTTCTGAGCAACTAGAAGGTACTTTTCATGAGAGCAGGGGTCTCATCCTTGGCATGCATTGGTCTGTTCCCAGGCACTGGGACAAAATTCACTGGATGGATGTTACTGCAATCGCCACAGGCAACTTCCCCTGTAATCTCCAAGACTCATGGGAAATCCAGACATCCAGCAGCTACACATGTTTACAGGACACTGTGAGAACAGAGGACCAGCTGTCCTGACAATAGCCACTATGAGAGGTCAAACAGAAAAAGGTGGGACATTATCCTAAAAATAGGACAAGTGTGGTTAATGGCCTGGGTTCAAATCTCAGAGGTGCTCCTTATTGCATTTAAGTGAACAAATCTCAATACCTCTCTCTCTCTCTCTCTCTCTCTCTCTCTCTCTCTCATCTTATGTTTTCCACATCTGTAAAATATGAATAACACCCCCCTCCTAGGATATTGTGAAACTTGAACGAGACACCGCAACAATTCAGGCACTGGGAGACACTACAATCCAGGATTCAGGCTTCGCTGCAAGGTTAAATGAAACCCTGTCTAATATAAAAAAAAAAAAAGTCCATGGGCCCAAACGTAGCAAATTCCAACCTGACCTCTGTCCCACTTTTCTCCAAGCCTCCGTTTCCATTACCGCCTGGCCCAGCGTGTGGTCCATCCCCTCCACTCCCACAAAACATGGCCGGGTCCCATCACCACCGAATGAATCCCTTGGCCCGTCCTCTGTGCTGTTAGATGTGACCGCCTTTTTGCATACCCGTGTTTTCTTCCTTATAATGATAAGAAATTTATGAACATGGACGGAGCTCTCTGTTCCTTTTATATCTCCTTCCAGGACCACTCCAGTAGTCCATCTTTTAGGAGGCGAGCCTGGGTCTCTATGTGGAATGGTCAACTCTGTATTCCCGAGTATCTTATCTCTACCCTGTGGGGTAGAGAGGTGTACCGGGGCTGTCTGTTCCATTGTGTGATGCTTAGTTGGTATATACCTTAGTTGGTATGTCTCTCTCTCTTTCCTGAAGTTGTTTCTTAAAGCTCAGAAGTAAGATTTTATGTATGTATGTATGCATGTATGTATGTATGTATGTATTTTGTTGTTGCTGTTTTTGCGGTACTGGGGATTGAACCCAGGGGCATTCTACCTCCAAGCTACACCCCCAGCCCTCTTTTTTATTCTTTATTTTGAAACAGGATCTCACTAAGTTGCAGAAGGCTTCACTAAGTAGCTGAGGCTGGCCGCGAACCCAGATCCTCCGGTCTCAGCCTCCCAAGTACTGGGATTACAAGCGTGCACCACCACACCCGACTGTATGTATGTTTTTATACTGGGGATTGAACCCAGGGGCATTCTACCTCTAAGCCACACCCCCAGCCCTACTTTATTTTTTATTTTGAAACAGGGTCATGCTAAGTTGCGGAGGGCCTCACCAAGCTGCTGAGGCTGGCCGCGAATCTGCGATCCTCCTATCTCAGCCTCCCAAGTACTGGGATTACAGGTGTGCGCCACCACGCCCAGCTCAGAAGGTTGGTCTTTGATCCACGTGTTGCGTATGGTGAGGAAGCACCATGGTGAGAACCTAAGGCCAGGCTTGCTTACCTTGTCCTGATCTCTCTTCCTCACTGATAGCTCACGTTCTTGCAAGTCTCTGGGGCAGCTCATGTTACTAGGTTTTTGAGAAACATACGAGGAAGGTAAACTGGCAAACGTACCATGGAATATAACTAAGGTGGACAGTTGGGGGTGGATGGGGGAAATGAACAGTCAAATACATAGAAAACTGTGGCCTATCATTAAAAGTGAAAAATGGCGATGATCATTCTCTAGAGGTCAAGAAAGAGGTCACTCGAAACCAAGGAGAAATCTTCAGTTATTAGCTTTGAACGAAACTTTCTAGGCACAAATACACACAAATAGTATAGAATGGAACATAACTGCTAGCCACGTAGAAAATATGTGTGGGTCACATGCCAGGAAAGTTTGAAATTCTGACAAATGGAATTTTTGATGAGTCAGAAATCCAGTTAAGCAACAAAGGTTTTAATGTGTCCCCTTGGCACTGTGGAGGGACACATCAGCCACTTTTAGAAGCTGGGAACAGGCCCTTCGTGGACTGTGCGGTGTGGCTGTGCACTCCCCAGCAGAGGCCTGGCCTCGGGGGCCACTCTGATGAGGCACGGCAGGAAAACCAGCCGGAATCATTGCTTCTGTGCTGGTACTATGTATGGGTTTCATTATCTGAAGAGGCCAACTGATAAGAGATTCTCCAAAGTTCCCAAAATATGAAACACATTAAGCAATTGTTTTGGATAAAGTGTAGCATAGAATTAAGAGCATGAGCTGGGCGTGGTGGCGCACGCCTGTAATCTCATTACTTGGGAGACTGAGACAGGAGGATCGCAGGTTCGAGGCCAGCCTCAGCAACTAAGTGAGGCCCTCAGCAACTTAGTGAGACCCTGTTTCGAAATTTAAACATAAGGATGAGGATGTAGCTCAAAGGTAGACTGCCCCCAGGTTCAATATCCACTACCACAAAAAAAAAAAACAAACCAGATTTAAAAGCATGAGTTCAAGACAGGCCAGGCACTTAACAGTTTGATCTAAGCCTCCGGTTTCTGACCTGTAAAACAGAGGCAGTAAGAAGAGCTACCCTTGGATTGTCATGAAGATTTAATGGGATGATTCACATAAAGCATTAGCACAGGGCCAAGACACAGGGTAAGAGGCCCACAGCCGGTTGTCATCGTTAATAGGCAGGATGGCGATGTCTGTCTTCCACAAGGACACAACGATGTGGCCCAAAGTTCAGGCCTGAGAAATGAGTAACAAAATCCATCTCACCAAAAATGAGCCACAAAGTTGGAAGGCAGAGAAGAGACTGGAGCGGTAGGAGATCAGAAGATACGCTTAGGGGACCCTTCGACACAACTGCTACCATACCGCTGTCCCCACATCACCCAGTCCATCCCATCCACACTGAATTCCAAGTCTCAAGAGTGCTGCTTCTACCATCAGCTCACCAAAAGGCTACCGTGTGGCGCTCATCCCTGAGCCCAGGCAGGTCTTAGGCCTCCACGTCCACTCGCAGCCATATACATGTATACGTGCATAGACACACGTAGCCCTGAACAGCATGCCCATGTAATCCCTGGCATGAAAGAGACAGTCTACGAGCCACATCACGTGCATACATAAAGGTGTGCACATGTGTGTCCATGCATACACACACACCTGTATAACTCTCCAAAATCACCTGCTGCATCTCCTGTGCCCCACACACCACCTTTGACATCCCTCATCCCAGCTGAGTTCCAAGGCTCTTCTAGAATGACTCAGTGAGCAAAAGTGGGCCAAGAAGTCTTGCCAGGTTCCTACTGGAAAGAGTCAGGAGACTTAGGTATGCAAACAATGTTAAAGGGGTACGGGGTGGAGCGAAGAATCCAAAGTCAGGAGAACCAGTCTTAGCATCCAGGTTCACCTCTTTTTTTTTTTTCAGTACTGGGTATTGAACCCAGGGACATTCTACCTCTGAGTTACACTCCCAGCCCTATTTTTAAATTTTTATTTTGAAACAGGGTATCACTAAGTTGCAGAGGGCCTCACTAAGTAGCTGAGGCTGGCCGTGAACCTACGATCCTCCTGTCTCAGCTTCCCAAGTACTGGGATTACAAGTGTGTGCCACCACGCCTGTTGTCAGATCCTCCTCTTTGCGTCTACTCTCGAGCAAGTCTCTTCATCTTTCTGAGCCTCGGTCTCGTCCTGTTCGAGATGGGCAACATCTACTTCATGGGACGGGGTGTGGGTCAAGGTATGTCATGATGCACAAGGAACTTGATAACTGTCACCTTGTGCCATGAAAACCAAGAACTCTGAACTATCCATATACATTTTGATCTCTGAAGGATGGCTGGGGCTTCTTTCGGTAACAAGCATGGTAAATGATATTTCTCTCCAGGGTGAGGATGCGACGAACTCCAGAAAGAGCAGAAGTGTCACGTTATTCAGAGTGACGGTGACCGCAGACAAGAGATGGCTGGTGTTGATGGAGTCTCACCTGCTTTCCTTGGGGTGGGATGTGGGAGGTGCTGGAGGCTAAATATTACTACTTTAGAAACTCAGAACCATCTGCCCCTTTAGAATACTATGCCAACAAAGGAATCCACCTCCCAGGAGGAGTAAGGGTTAAGCACGGAGCTCATTTCCTTCCGCCCATCTCGACTTATGACTTGCCCGAAGTGCTAGGTGAGTCATCAGGACTCATCAGGCCAATCACAGGCGGACTGCAAGGTGGCTCCCGATGGTCTCACCTCCTGCACTTCACATCCCTGCGAAGTCCCCTCCCCTCGAGTGCCAGCTGCATCTAGTGATTTTCCCCTTTATCCCCCCCACATTGAACCACCCAGGGGCATTCTACCTCTGAGCTGTTACTCCCAGCCTATTTTATTTTTTATTTATCTATGTTTATTTATCTATTTATTCATTTATTCATTTATTTATTTATTTTGTGGTGCTGGGATTGAACCCAGGGGCATTCTACCTCTGAGCTATACCCCCAGCCCTATTT
This sequence comes from Glis glis, assembly GCA_004027185.1. Classification (NCBI taxonomy): domain Eukaryota; kingdom Metazoa; phylum Chordata; class Mammalia; order Rodentia; family Gliridae; genus Glis; species Glis glis. The sequence goes on from PVJS01014419.1 coordinate 34,057, forward strand.
TTTTTTAATCTGGAAACAGGGTCTCGCTAAGTCAATGCAAGTTTCACTGAGTTGCTGAGTCTGTTTTCAAACCTGCGATCCTCCTGTCTCAGCCTCCCAAGTATCGCGATTACAGGCGTGCACCAACACGCCCAGCTTATTCATTCATTTATTTATTTATTTTGAAATAGAGTCTCACTACGTTGCTGAGGGCCTCACTAAGTCTCTGAGGCTGGTGCAAACTTGCAATCCTCCTGTCTCAGCCTCCCAAGTACTGGGATTACAGACATGCACCAGCATGCCCGGCTGCGACTTCCACTTCTAACAAACAGAATAGAGTCAAAATGAGGGGATGTCACCTCTGAGATTAGTTTACAAGAACTTTGGCTTCCATTTTGAGCGCCCTCCCATGCACATTCTCTCTCTCTCTCTCTCTTTCTCTCTCTCTCTCTCTCTCTCTCTCTCTCTCTCTCTTTCTCTCTCTCCTTCATTTTGAACGACTCCAGCTCCCATATTATAAGCTGTCCCATGGGGAGGTCCATGCAGCAAGGAACTGGGGGAGGCTTAGAGCCACCAGCCAGCAAGGAACTGAGGCCCTGGGTGCACTGGCCTATGAGGAGCTTCATCTTGCCAAAAACCGTATGAGGAAACTTGGATGTGGCTCCTCCTCCCATCTAGCCCTCACTTGAGACCACAGTCCCAACCAGAACTGGAACTACTGGAACTACCTCACCGAGAAATCCTGAGACAGAGGCAGACAGTGAATGCATACCCAGATTCCTGACTCACAGAACCCGTGGCACAAAAATGTTCATTTTAAGCAACTAATTTGGGGGTAATTTGTTACCAAGCAGGAGATAACCGATACAAGGCTCTTACCAGAGTCCAAGAAAAAATCCCACACATGAAACTGTGGCAGAGAAGCACTTTCTACTCTGGCAGCAGTGAAAGAAATTCCATTGGATAATTCCTCTGCCCCCCTTCCATTCCCATCTCTAGGGGACAATACAGTATTCTACTTTTTAAAAGGAAACTTATGAGCCAGGCGTGGTGGCACATGCTTGTAATCCCAGTACTTGGGAGGCTGAGACAGGAGGATCCGGGTTCGCAGCCAGCCTCAGCTACTTAGTGAGGCCCTCTGCAATTTAGTGAGACCCTGTTTCAAAATAAAGACTAAAAAAAAAAAAAATAGGGCTGGGGGTGTAGCTTGGAGGTAGAATACCCCTGGGTTCAATCCCCAGTACTGCAAAAATAAAAAATAAAGGGGAACTTACATAAGTAAGGTACTTAGGCCTATAACATACTACAGAAACGGAGCCACCCTTCTAACAAAGCTGATTTTGACAAGGCTGTGGGACATAGTGGATATATATTGATGTGGCCAGGAGGGTCAGGGTCAGAGTGGGGATGGATCTTGGCGTGAGGACTCTCAGAAATGGCATCAGGGTATTTGCCTCGCACATTGCTTGATAAATAGAGAAAGCTGACATTTTTGTGGTTTGTTGTTGTTGTTTCCTGAAGACCAAGGAAAAATGCCCTTGGCATCAAAATGGCTTGGTGAAAGTACTGAGATCAATGCACCAAGTCAGCCAGACCCTCTCACCTGCAGTCCCCTCTACTCAGGAGGCTGAGGCAGGAGGATCGCAAGTTCAAGGCCAGCCTCAGCAGCTTAGCAAGACCCTGTCTCAAAATAAAATAAGCCAGGCGTGGTGGAACATGCTTGAAATCCCAGTACTTGGGAGGCTGAGACCAGAGTATCCAGGTTCGGGGCCAGCCTCAGCTACTTCATGAGGCCCTCCGCAACTTCGTGAGACCCTGTTTCAAAATAAAGATTAAAAAAATAGGGCTGGGGGTGGAGCTCGGAGGTAGAATGCCCCTGGGTTCAATCCCCAGTACCGCAAAAAATAGATAAATAAATAAATATTATAAAATAAAAGGGACTGGGGTGTAGCTCAGGGTTAAAGCACTTGCCTAGCATGCAGGAGGCCCTGAGTTCAATCCCTAGTACCACTTAAACAAAACACCGAGTTCCAGCACAGGACTATTTTATAATAAAAATGAATAAATAAAATCAAATAAATCCATAAACTCTATTTGGCTCTACCTAGCCCTGACACCAGGAAGATTGCCACCAATCTTCCTCTGCTGCCTGTGTCTGTGCGCGCGCATACACACACACACACACACACACGTGTACACACACATGCATGCACCCTACCCATGATAGGAGTTTGGGGGTAGGTTTCCAGGGTCCAAGAGCAGAGGGTCCAGAATGAGTGACTGTCAAGGTCACCATCTGCCTCACGCCTGACTCGGGCTGGGGTTGTTCTCATCAAGGGACTGACAGGCACCTGCTTGGAGGCCGGAGCTCCGCCAAAGAATCTGCGGGGACCAAGTCATCCCAGGGTCCCACGAGAACGTTCCCTGAACCACTCATCATCCCAGAACCTCAGGAATGAAGAAACTCTTTCTTGTGCCTGGTGGACTGGAACGGCACCTTTATCTTTGAATTGATGCTCTTGGTTTTCTGAAGGTCTCTGTATCTTTACCATCAATACTCAATACAATTAATCAGTACTCAATAAAGAGAACATCCCCGATTCTCCCAAAGGTTGCATAGCCATCTCCTCAGAGATGGCAGTATTACAGATTGCTGAGGTAGAATGGAAGAAATAAAGAGATAGGAGACAAAAGGAAGGGCAAGAAAAAAACCAACTTTATCCAAAAGCCTTTCCTAAAGCTCCACATACCTCCCCTCCCACGCCAGCCACTCCCAAGCCAGTTCTGTCTCCCAGCCTTGTCACTCCCAAATTTCTGGGAAATCTGTAAACCTTAAATTTCCTGTAAATGTGCCCACTTATGAAAAGTATCTTGCATATTGTGAATTGTCCTACATAATAAATAAAGAGAGATACGATGTTTTAAGAAACCTGTCATAAAGGGTACTTTCCAAACCTGTATTATTGTAGGGTACTTTGCAACATTATCTGCTGATCAGATAATGATAGAAACCATGTCAGGGCTAGGAGCCCGAGATTGTCAGACCACCATAAGCCATCCTGTGATCACCAGACACGTCATCTTCACACCCCTTCCCATGCCCCACCCTCACCAAGTTTCCTTTAAAAGAAGAGCCCGGAACCCCAAAAAGGGCTCTCTCGCCCTCCAGATAGCCCTCGTTCTCCCTTGAATGTGAACTTGCATTCCTAAATAAATCTCTGTCCCTCTAATGGACGCGTCCTTAAATTCATTTCTGCGAAGTCTATCAAGAACCCCCTCCTTGGCCAGGCAGGGTGGCGCAGGTCTGTAATCTCAGCACTTGGGAGGCTGGGACAGGAGGACCACAGGTTCAAGGCCAGTCTCAGCAACTCTCAGCAACCTAGGAAGGCCCTGTTTCAAAACAAAAGTCTTTTTTTTTTTTTTTTTTTGCAGTACCGGGGATTGAACCCAGGGGCATTCTACCTCCGAGCTACACCCCTGGCCCTATTTTTATCCTTTATTGAAACCCGGTCTCACAAAGTTTCAGAGGGCCTCACTAAGTAGCTGAGGCTGACCGCGAACCTGGATTCTCCGGTCTCTGCCTCCCAAGTACTGGGATTACAAGCGTGCGCCACCACGCCCGGCGCACAACAATCTTTTTAAAAGAACAAAAATCTTTTTAAAAGGGATGGGTATGTAGCTCAGAGGTAGGAAGTCCCTGGGTTCAATCTGCAATACCACCACCAAAAAAAACTTGTCCTGAGTTGAAGGCCCCCTCTCCTGGAGCCCCCTTGAACCTCCTCTGGTGACAGCTACCTCACCAGGCTCCCAGGTACTGCACTGTGATACCTGGCCAGCTGCACTGGGGACAGATCCTTCCACACCAACATTCTAGCCCCCCGACACTTTGCCTCCGTACATCTCCTTTTCCTTCTGGATAAAAGTAAGAGTTGGGGTCTGCTGCCCCCTGTCTGTCTCTCTTCTAGCCCTGACCATCTGCTATCCCCGAAAAACCTCCTTGTACAGCTGGCCCTGGGCTGGAATGCACCAAAGTTTCCTAACAGCCCACCAAATGAATTCCTTATGAGCCCAACTTCTGGGTTTATACTAACTCGAGAAAATACTGCAAGCCCTGACCTTCAACGCTCAGCTTGTTCTCATCCCCGGATTGCCTTTCCAAAGAGAAAAAGCTAACTTTTGCCCTCTAGGGTGGGAAATGCAATGTCGCAAGCACAGAGCTCTGTGAACTGAGGCCTGGACAGACCCCTGACTGCTGGGCAGGAGCCCACCTTTCCATCCACAGAGTGGAAACTCTCGCTGCAGAAGGTACCGGGACGACCCTGCTAACACCTCCTTGCCAACTGCCGTAAACCTGTTTCAGTCCTGTTGGCGTTGCACCGTGGAGCCAGAAATCTGGAAAAATTTAACACCCAGTGGATTCAGACACAGGAAAACATTGTTCAAAGGAAACACTGGAATCCCTCCCTCATCAGGCAGGAATGCAGAGCCTACAGGGTCTGAGCTCAGCAGCTTCTCAGCAAAGCCCCGGAGGCTAAGCCCTTGCTTTGCAGGGGCTGCAGCCTGGGGGGCCCAGGAAGTGCTCTGCGCACTATTTTCTGACCAACACAGGCACCAGGGTCGGGGATCAGCACGCAGAGCTTCTCCCCTCCCGTGGAAACACAGCCAATCCTATCTGCAACCTCTGGCTAAAAGAACCTGCTATTTCTGTCCAGGTGCTATGGCGCACACCTGTAATCCCAGTACCTTGGAAGCTGAGGCAGGAGGATCGCAGGTTTGAGGCCAGCCTCAGCAACTTAGCAAGACCATCAAGCAACTTAGTGAGACCCTGTTTCAAAATAAAAAAAAATACAGAGGGCTGGGAGTGTAGATCAGAGGTAGAAGGCCGGTGGTTCAATCACTAATAAATAAATAAATAAATAAATAAATATATAAATAAATAAGCCGGGCGTGGTGGCGCATGCTTGCAATCCCAGTACTTAATCCCAGTACTTGGGAGGCTGAGACAGGAGGATCGCAGGTTCGCGGCCAGCCTCAGCAACTTAGTGAGGCCCTCCACAACTTAGTGAGACCCTGTTTCAAAATAAAGAATAAAAAATAGGGCTGGGGGTGTAGCTCGGAGGTAGAATGCCCCTGGGTTCAATCCCCAGTACCGAAAAATATATATATATATATAATTTAAAAATACAATAAAAGGGGCTAAAGGTGGAGCTCAAAGGTAGAATGCCCCTGGGTTTAATCCCTAGTACCAAAAAAAAAAAAAAAGAACTAGCTGTTTCCCCCAAGATCCAGCCCGTGTGCAAAGGGCCAGCAACAACATCCCTGAGTCAGGGAGTCACTCTCAGCAGAAAGGGGCTCAGGATGTGGTGGAACTTTCCATTTTCTTCTCCTCCCAGTGGGCTGTGAAAGAGTCACTTTTCCCCAAGGCAGAAAGGCTGCTCTGTGCAGGGCGAGGGTGCAGTCCTCCTAACCAAAAGATGTGTGTGTGTGTGTGTGTGTGTGTGTGAGAGAGAGAGAGTGTGTGTGTGTGTGTGTGTGTGTGTGTGTGTGTGTGTGTGTTCGGAGATGGGATGTGGCCGCCGACATTCATGGCGCTTCGACTGAGACTTAACTAATTCCATCTCTCCGAAGCCTCGTGCCAAGGACCCCGCCCCATTTCCTCTGACTCTGGAAAGTGGAGAGAAAGGACTTGCTTTAGCCAGGGGCTGGAAACCAGATCCCAGAAAGATGCTTTCCATTTTGTCATTTGTGTCGCTGGGCCCCGCTGCCTAAAGTGCTGCCTAAATCACCATGTTACAGGCCTGGACCAAACCGTTGGGAGGCTTTTCCTGATCCGAGGGCAGAAGGAAACATACACAATAGGAATCGTTCAAGGAGAGGGATGTCTGAAGATGGCCACTACAGTAGCTCCAATATCCTCATCAAACTCATGATGAACTTGAATCCCCATTGTGAAGTATTAAGAGTGCTTAGGGTCCAAGGGCTCACTTCTCGTGAATGGATTGACCCACCTATCAATGAATGGGTTATCTTGAAAGTGGATGGTATAAAAGCCAGCGTGAAGCTGGGCGTGGTGGCGCGCGCTTGTTATTCCAGTACTTGGGAGGCTGAGACCAGAGAATCCGGGTTCGCGGCCAGCCTCAGCTACTTAGTGAGACCCTCTGCAACTTAGTGAGACCCTGTTTCGAAATAAAGAATAAAGCCGGGAGTGGTGGCGCACGCTTGTAATCCCAGTACTTTGGGAGGCAGAGACCAGGGGATCTGGGTTCGCGGCCAGCCTCAGCTCGCGCTCGCGTGAGCATTCTCTCTCTCTCTCTCCCTGTCTCTCTCTCTCTCTCTCTACTTGGTGAGGCCCTCTGCAACTTCGTGAGACCCGGTTTC
>PVJS01014420.1:0-31553 GCA_004027185.1 Glis glis
AAAAAAAAAAAAAAAATAAAAAAAAAAATAAAAATAAAAATAAAAATAAAAAATAAATCTTGTCTGTTGACTTCATTTATAAATAATCTCTCGTTTCATTTCTAACAGTTTAGCTTCTAATAATTTTACAAGAATTATGTAAACATTTTCATATTAGATATAATAAGTTAAGAGGCAAGCAAAATTAAAGTAGAAAACTCATCTATGAAACTATTTTCCTGTAATCACTAATTATAGTGATTATATAGGGAAACACACCAAGTACTGTGCGCATGTGTGTTTGTAATACTTTGAACCTCACTAGGATGTATAATTTCACTGCACCAATACAAGTATAAAAAAAAAACAAAGAAGTGAAGTGACTTAATGGAAAGAGCTACTTATTTATTTGACTTACTGTAGGAAAACCAAAACTATTTACTAATATTGAGTATTTTGCTTTTAGGAATCAGAAGTGGCGGCATTTGTGCTTTGATTAGTTCGTATGCCTAGTACAGGACCTAGCACATTAGAAGTGACATATGGACTCAGGAGATTTTTGTTGAGTCTTAATTTTTGGTTTAATGGCATAATATAGTTAGTTTGTATTTAAGAATTAGGGAAAACAATTGGTATTAACTTAGTGGTTAATGGTAGCTGAGGTAATACTGGAAAATACTAAGAGTGACAATACTAATGAGAAACTCATTTTGTCCCATTAATTTGACAGAGGATCATTGTAAAAAGAAATTGAAAATATTTGGATATCCCATTCTATTAATTTTCACTTCTTGGTCAGTCTTTAAGGTTCTACTTACTTAGAGTTTCTAATGGCTCTAACATGGCTCTAACACAGAACTTTAGTGATTCCTAAAACACTGAGTTTATATATAATGTTTTTAAAGAAATTTATCATAAAATAAGAGTTTATGAGGAAGAATGATTCCATAATGAATAATCGCAGCAAGCTATTATATAAATATCTAATGTAATCATTTTAGTTTAGTAAGTTTATTTAAAGTTATCTTTTGATAAAATCTCTTCTAATATGATTTGTAAATTTCTTTTTTTTTTGTGGTACCGGGGATTGAACACAGGGGCGTTCTACCTCTGCGCTACACCCCCGGCCCTATTTTTTTATACTTTATTTTGAAACCGGGTCTCACGAAGTTGCAGAGGGCCTCACTAAGTAGAGAGAGAGAGAGAGAGAGAGAGAGAGAGAGAGAGAGAGACAACTGAGGCTGGCCGTGAACCTGGATCCTCCGGTCTCCGCCTCCCAAAGTACTAGGATTACAAGTGTGCACCACCACGCCTGGCTGTAAATTTCTTATAATTAAATTATTTCATTAGTAAATTTCTAAGACATCCCTGTTAAAATTTATTTTTCTTTTTTTTTTTTTGTGGTACCGGGGATTGAACCCAGGGGCATTCTACCTCTGCGCTACACCCCTGGCCCTATTTTTTTATACTTTATTTTGAAACCGGGTCTCACGAAATTGCGGAGGGCCTCACTAGGTAGAGAGAGAGAGAGAGAGAGAGGGAGAGGGAGAGCTGAGGCTGGCTGCGAACCCGGATCCTCCGGTCTCCGCCTCCCAAAGTACTGGGATTACAAGCGTGCGCCACCACGCCCGGCCTAAAATTTCTAATAAGTCTTTTAGTTCTTAAGGAATTCCAGTAAACATAATTACCTTGTGTCACCTATGATAATATATCAACATTATTAACTATGAATCTTCTATTTGGCTAATTAAAATTATTCCTTTATTTCACCTACTTAAGATTAGAAAGTTTATAGTTTTAAGATATGAAGTGGTCTAATTTCTAGGTCTTTGATCAATCTTTTGTTGACCCTTGTACAGGAGGAAAGATAGGGCCTGAAAGAAGAAGACATTTGACCAACACTCCAACATATAAACACTGATAGAGGCTTCCTCAATAAGACCTCTAAAGCTCAGGAAGTAAATCAGAGTCAATAAATGGGATGCCATCAAATTAAAAAGGTTCTGTGCAGCAAAGGAGACAAGAGTCTAAGGAGGGGGCTTACAGAATGGGAGAAAATCTCTGCCAGCTACTCCTCTGATACAGAACTAATATCCAGAATATATAAAGAACTTTAAAAATTTAGCACTAAAAAAAAACAACCCAATCAACAAAATGGGCAATTGAACTGAATAGATACTTCTCAAAAGAAGAATTACAAATGGACAATAAATATATGAAAAAATGTTCAACACCATTAGCAATCAGGAAAATGCAAATCAAACCTACATTGATATTCCATCTAACTTCAGTTAGAATGGCAAACATCAGGAATACAAACAGTAATAAATGCTGATGAAAATGTGGCAAAATAGAAACTCTTAAACACTTTTGGTAGGACTGCAAATTAGTACAAGCACTATGGAGATCAGTATGGATGTTCCTCAAAGATTAGTAATGGAACCACCTATGACCCAGCTAAGCCAGTCCTTAGTATCTTTCCAAAAGAATTAAAAGTAAGAATACTATAGTGATACTTGCATATCTATGTTGATAGCTTCATAATTCACAATTGCCAACTTATGGAATCAACCTAAGTATCCATCAAGAGGTGAATGGTATATACACTCAATGGAATTTTACTTAGCCATAGAGAAGAGCAAAATTATGTCATTTTCAGGAAAATGGATGGAACTGGAGAATATTATGCTAAGTAAGATCAGCCAGTCACAGAAAGTTAAGGGTTGCACGTTTTCTCTCATATGTGGAAGTTAGAAAGAAAATAGGAAACAAAAGGGACTTTAGTCAGATTGGAGACAAACAGTAGAATAGTGGGAGGGGAATGGGGAGAGAGGTGGGGAGGGGTAAAAGGCTTGATGAAGGAAACAATCCAAATAATGCTAGGTCAATATATTCAATATATGAGGACATCACTACTAGTCTCACTAATATGTACAAGGAGAGTGTGAGAGAGGTGGGTTCTGGAGGGAAACACACCAAGTACTATGTGCATGTATGTTTGTAATACTTTGAACCTCACTAGGATGTATAATTTCACTGCACCATTACAAGTATAAAAAAAACAAAGAAGTGAAGTGACCTTTAGATTGTTTACCAAACTTATGAGAAATTCAAGTTCAAGTTTAAATCATTCTTTACATCTTAGAAGAAGATCTATAAATATCTTCTAGTTGATGATAGAGTAACTGAAACACACACTGAATTTAAGTAATTATTTAAAAGTAAAATTTAGGAACTGGGCAACAAGTTTTGTACTCTTATGAACACTTAACACTCTGTGTAAAAGGTTCTTCAATTGGAATAAACAAAATTGAACTCAATTTCCTGAATTTTTTACTTTTACTTCATATATTCAACTATGGTATTTTTAGCAAGTTTGTAGCAACTGTGATTTATGTATCTTCTGAACCTCTTTAGTATAATATTTATTCTGAATGCCCCTGTCAAATGATGCCATTCTCATGCTTTTTCATCAAGCACTTGCCTTTCCATATATCATATAGAAGACTTCTTGGTCACACAAGACTCAAATACTTCCTAATATCTACTTAAGAGAAAAATCCTACTAGAAGAATATTCAAAGTAGAATGACAAAACATCCATACTGCTAAGGCAAAAAGAAGTGAGTAAAATAATGCAGACTATAAAGTAGTATTTTACTATTAAAATGGTCAAGAAAATAGTGAATTTTAATACTGGGAAGAAGAAAGTGAAAATAGCTACTTTTTTCTTTGTGCCTCTATAGTGTCAGGGCCTCTGCCTATTTAAGCCTCTGCTTCCTTTTCCATATTTTACTGGAAAATAAATTTAATTAATTTAATTAGTGTTCTTAATATTATGTAGGTAACAAAAGAAAGCTCTAAGAATGAAATTCAAATGTTTCTGATTGCCATATGCCTACTCGTCTCATATCATTACAGGTTAGAGAGTACCCATTTCCCCTGGTAAATAAGCATATAAGTTCACTCATACAGAAATATGAAGAAGAGTTTTGGGAGTTTTTTGGGTGTATGATATGGGGGATTGAACCCAGGAGCATTCTACCTCTGAGATACACCCCCATCCCTATTTTATTTTTATATTTGAAACAGGGTCTCCTATGTTGATGATTGTCTCACTGCTTGCTGAGGCTATCCTCGAACCTGTGATCTTCCTGTCTCAGCCTCCCAAGTACTGGGATTACAGGTGTGTGCCATCATACCTTGCTTGAATAAGACTTTTAAAAAATATATTGGAATTCTCATGGGGAAGACATTCAAGAAGTTGCTTATTTTACTTCAAGAAACAGTTCATATATAATGTGAATACATCTTCTAAGGACTAAGAATTTGGCCTTTATAAGTTTGTTTATGGTTATATTTAATGAAAATTCATCTCATGTGCTATACATTTAGAAGTAGTTGACTATAATTGCTTAAGCTAGGTGCTGAGACAAAAAAGTAATGTTTGGATAACTTTCAGAGTACTAAGCCTATTTCTCCCCTTCTAGTTCTTCATGGTAGAACCTCAACAGATTAAGTTATACCACTTTTACAATAGGTATAGCCTGCTTTCTTCCTGTGTGTAATCCTTATGTTTTTTTTTACATATTAATCATGAATCCATGGCCTGAAGAATTGGTCTTACTATGATTAATGTCTTTATAGTTTAACAAAATAATCAGTGGCACTTGCCTGTAAATCCCAGTACTTGGGAGGCTGAGACAGGATTGCAGGTTTGAGGCCAGCCTGGGCAACTTAGTGAGACCCTCTGCAACTTAGCAAGACCCTGTTTCAAAATAAAAAGAATTGGGGGTGTAGGTTGGAGCTAAAATGCCTTTATGTATAGACAAATTTTTGTGTTGAAAAGAAGAAATAAACTAAAAATTTGTAAAATAAGCTTATGAATATTTGTATGTACATTAATAGGAAAGTAATGAAACTAATGTGAAAGCAGTTTGAAATTGTGTAAGCAACTTAAAACATGCAGTAAGTGGGTCAAATTTATCAAGCAAATAAATCAATTCTGTGACTTGAGGAATTCTTTCCTTTCTTTTACTCAAATAATTATTACAGATGCATTGAGTTTACATACTCTTTTCTTTCACATTTCATATTTAGATAGGTAATCTTTTATTTGAAACATACCAATACTTTCTTCAAACTTGTATACTTGCTTTTTTTGTGTGTTATGTAGAGCCAAGAAAATGATGAGCTAAGAGATGCCCATGAAAAACGCAAGGAAAGGCTACAGATGTTACAGACCAACTACAGAGCAGTAAAAGAGCAATTAAAACAGTGGGAAGAAGGCAGTGGCATGTGAGTTACATAGCTCATAAAGACATTTCCCTAAATATTAAATGGAATGGAGTAGCATTATATAGGTGTTTTAATGGCTTTTGTTTAGTTTTAAAGAAATTATTTGGTAGTCAAATCTTTATTGTGAATTTTTCAATAGAGAACATAATAAATGAAAACAGAGAAATGTGCTAGCCATAACTATAGATTTTCCTATCATTTGCAGATGTCATTAGCAGTAGGCAATTATGAGTTGTATACATTTTTACTACCAATGGAATAGCTTAATAAAAGTATATAATTTAAAGCAAAAATGTTACTATCCATATGATTGAAAAACTGCTTTTAAATAAATAAAATACTAGTGTTAAAATGTTTATAACCCAAAAGTGTTTAACTTTTAATGGAAAGACAAGAGAAATATGAAATTCACATATATAGTTAACTATCTTAAAACTATTTCAACGTAGTATGCAATTTGAAGATCTTTACTATCCGTCAGTTTGTTCTCCAGCTTAATCTGAATGAACTGGCAGTCTCAGTTCAATTGCTCTGAACAGGTGTTCAGATCTTGGTTAGTCGTAAGTGGCTCCCTTGTTAACAGTATCAACAGAGGGCAAAGGACTGAATGAGTACAGAAAATCTACCTCCCTCTCATCTTTTGAGATGGATCCTTTAGGGCAATGTTGATGATACACATTGGTCTGTTTTATAGAGAAATACTGTCTCTAAATTGGCCAGTACAGCACTTTTAAAAAAATAAAATGAAGAGTTTGTTTTATATACAGAAAGTGAAAATATAAAAGGCAGTTGCTATTACTTGTAGATAATTGTCACATCTGATTTTTTTCCTTTGATGTGATGAATGGAAAATGTTTATATTGTGTGTCAGTAAAGCAGTGATAAAGCATTTTGTCCTAACTTTAATATCTCTTCACCCAACTTTTCAGTAATTACTGCACAGGTGAAATCTACTTTCTGACATATTCACTAGTAATAGCTTGTTCTAAGATAGGACATTTATACCACCTTCAGGTTGGGTGGCAGCAAATTCTAGATGAGTTGATTGCTTATACTCTTTTTTTGAGACTGTTAAAAACCTGCAGTGTATGTTTTATTAGTACTGTACTAGAATGAATGAGAGAAATAAACCTAAATATATTATATATCTGCTTAAAAGTTTGATTTCCATGGTAGCAGTTTTGCTTTAGGGAATTATGATTTAGGATTTTAATTTCTACATGCTTAGGTTTAGGAAATTCATCCAATGAATGGTATAAATTAGATATGAGAAAGTTGTTCCGTAGATATTTAAAAATTTAAGGAATGTATAAATTGATTTTTATTGCACTTTGAATATGTTAAGGAAAAAAGCAACTTCATTTTAAAACTAGGACTGAGATCAGAAAAATAAAGAGAGCAGATCCCCAACAACTTCGACAAGAAGATTCTGACGCTGTATGGAATGAACTGGCATATTACAAAAGGGAGAACCAGGAGCTAATGATTCAAAAGTGAGTTGTTGTTTTTTCTTTATAATATTGACTTAGATAAGCTTTTGGAAGACATTATTTGTGGCTTAAAATCCATGAGAGAAATACCTTATAAAGTTTAAAAATGAAATAATCTGTTGCCAATAAAAGTAACAACAAAAGACTAGCTGAAAAAATATCTATGTATGATGCAATAACAAGTTGCACATTTGCTAGCTCTAACAGAAACTGTATAATATGATCTAGGGATTGTGTTAATTAATGTGGCTCTCATCTGTTGGAGGTGTCGCTCTTCATTAGCCTGTATTTTAGACACTGCCGTGCTTCATTTTTGGAATGAGGTGGAGAGGGGATAACCTAGCCAGCCATCCTTGTTTGATCTCCTAGATACATACGCAATGCAGAATGCCTGAGCTCTCTTGGTTCCCTGCCCTGTCCTGCTAATCCCAGCTGAGCTCATTATGGTGTAGCCTTGCTGCTACTCTTGGAGCCAGAGCTGTCCAAGCTAATTACTGGTAGCAGCAGAACTGCCTGTTAAGGGTCTGGTGTGGATCTGCTAACATGGTCCTTGGTAGTGACCTGCAAAAGACACGAGGGAATTGCTTTCTTTCTTGCTGTGCGCTGCCTGTCCTTTGGGCTTAATGCTGATCCCTCCACATAGGTCTTTTAGCTGCCCTCAGTATAAAACTTGATGAAGGATACTCATATTTTAGAAAACATACAGTTTGCTTGCTTGATCTTATAATTCACAGACTATTATATTCAGCTTGACAAAGAAAAAACACTTTTTTTGTAATGCTGTTTTTTTTTTTCGAGACAAAGTTAGACCAATATAATTAGCCTCTTCTGCTACTTAACTGTTTTTTCATTTAGAGTTAATTTTTGACACTCAGACCATACAATGTTTTTGAAAGCCTGGATGTCTTTTAGAATGCTAAGATTTAGCAGCATGTGGCATATTGTAATTAAATTTCACTGCATTTTCTTAGCTTACTAAATCAGAAGCTTGTTTTATATACTATATAATAACGTGTAACTTTTGATTAGAACCTTTTCTTTGTAAGGATAAACTTTTGAGAAAATTACCATGTTAGATTTCAATGTTTACTCCCATTTATCTCTTAACATACAGAATGTTCTGTTAGTATTCAGTATTTGATGCTGGTATTGAAGTCTCTTATCTTTAAAATTATTTTAGACTATATAGATTTGTCCCCAAAACATTTCCTGATAATTGCTTTATTGAAATATAACTCAGGAGCCATACAATTCGTCCGTATGAAGAATATAATTCAGTGGCTTTTAGTATATTCACAGTATTGTGTACTATTCATCATTACAACTAATTTTGCAACATTTTCATCACTTCTTCATAAAACCCACACAAATTAGCCAGCATACTCCTAACCTTCCCATCTAAGCTTTCCAGCCCAAGATAACTACTTAGTAATGTACTTTTTGAGCTTATAGATTTGCCTGTTCTGGACATTTCATAGTAATGTGATCATATAATATGTGGTCCTTTGTGACGTTTCTTTTGCTTACAATAATGTTTCCAATGATATACCATGTTGTATATCACTACTTTCTCTTAAAATCTTTAATGACCTTCTGTATCCAAAAATGAAAGTTAATTTTGGATGAAGTGAATTAAGTGAGAGAACTTATCTAACTAGTTGTGAGATATAATACATTCAAAAATTTCAGACAGATTAGCTAGAAGTATACATTTGGGGATTTATTTTATTCATTAGTAAAACAGAAGTAAAGAAAAAGTAATAAGGCCTTTAAAGAAAGTTAGAAACTCTTAAAACCCTAGTCTGTTCATTCCACAACATTTGTACAAATAGTTCTTTGAATAAAATGCTGAGTTGTTATTAAACTGGAAAAATTTCCCTGAAATCTGTTTAAATTCATTAATATGATAGCCATTTATAAATAGTTATTTTTCAGATCAGTCTTAACTTAGTAAAGGTAATGAATTTCTTCTCATAAAGAACTGAATAAACTTTAAATTATGTAGTAAAGCTTTCCCCGGGGGTTAGGTTGGTTTGTTTTTTTGAAAATTTTATTCAGTTAACTATGTTTGATTTGCTTCTATGTGTCATGTACTCTGATGAATGAAATGAGAATATCAGACAAATGTTCTACTCTCAGGTTACTTACATGGACATGGTTTCAGTATGAAACATTCTTAATGTGATGTCAAAAATAAAACTAATATCAAAAAGTATTATGAAACAATAAGATTTATAAAACCTCAGTCTTTTATTCATTGAAGTTTGTTTTCTGATAAGGGCAGAAATTTTTGGTTTTGTTTTGTTTTCTTAAATTTATATACAGTACACAGACCATTTTTAGCATGCAGTTTTACAAATTTTAGCACATGTATAGATTTGAATAACTGCCACCACAATCAGGATGAAAAATAGTTCCAACACCTCAAAAATTGTTTCCTTGTTCTTTCTGTCATAGTCAAATTCTCCCACTACCCC
This sequence comes from Glis glis, assembly GCA_004027185.1. Classification (NCBI taxonomy): domain Eukaryota; kingdom Metazoa; phylum Chordata; class Mammalia; order Rodentia; family Gliridae; genus Glis; species Glis glis. The sequence continues at coordinate 9,244 of PVJS01014420.1, forward strand.
TACACCTGACAACTGATTTGTTCTCCCTCCCTGTAGCTTTGCCTTTTTAGAATGTGGTATGCACAGAATCCTACAAACTGTAACTTTTAGATGGCTGTCTTAAACTCAGCATAATGCCTTTGAGATTCATTCAGGTTGGTTCATGTAATTTGTTCCTTTTTATTGCTAAATGTTATTCATTGTATGGGTATATCACATTCTATTATATGAATGTTTATCCCTTTGTAGAATAACATTTGAGTCTCTTCTAGGTTTCTCTTTTTTTGCAATTATAAATAGAGCTTCTATCATAAGTTTTATGTGAGCCTGACTTTTTGATTCTTTAAGGTAAATACCCAGGAGTTGCATTGCTATATATATGGTCAGTGTATATATAACTATATATGAAACTGCTAAGCTGTTTCCCAAAGTAGCTATCGTATTTTCATTCCCACTAACAATTCTTGAGAATGCAGTTGCTTGATCCCTTCGTTGACTCTTGGTATTGTCAGTATTTTTTTAAAAGCATCCTAAGAGGTATGTACTAGCATCCCATTGTGATTTTAATTTGTATTTCCCTAATCACTGATGGTATTGATTATTATTTTTTTTTTTTTTTGCAGTACTGGGGATTGAATTCAAGGGCATTCTATCTCTGGGCTACAGTACACCCAGCCCTATTTTTTATTCTTCATTTTGAAACAGGGTCTCACTAAGTTGAGGAGGGCCTAAGTAGCTGAGGCTGGCCGTGAACCCAGATCCTCCTGTCTCAGCCTCCCACGTACTGGGATTACAAGCGTGCGCCACCATGCCCGGCTGGTATTGATTATTTTTATGTGTTTATTTGCTCTTTGTATCTTCTTTCTGAACTTATTTCCAAACCTGTTGCCCAATAAAGATGGTTGGTTATTAAATAAATTAAACAATAATTGTTTCATACTGTTGAGCTATAAGAATTCTATATACATTGAGATTTTTCATGGTTCTTGATTTGAAGAGTGATTTTTAAAATTGTCTTCTGGACATTTGGAATATTATGTTTTGAGACTCTTGATCTTATTTTAATTTTTCTTTAATTTTTACATGCCACTGACAAGAACATGCTGAGGTAGGAGGTTGTCACCTCATTACAGCTAGGAAGAAGTGGGAGGCTAACCTCCAAATTTGACTTCTGTTGATACTACACTAAAGGAGTGAGAAGGGGTCACTGTTGGAAGAGGAAGTCCAGGCTTCTCATTCTGTTTTCCATGACAGAAGGAGAATGGCTTTGTTTTGTTTTCCCCCAGTGTTGTATGGCTGGAGTGGAGCAGATCAACAAGATTTCTGTCCTGCTTCTCTGTTCTTTTGCTGGTCCTTTAGTACAGAGAACAGGCTTTCCTTGAGGGGTTTCTTTTGTTTATGTCCATTAACATTTCTGGGTTGTGGGTTTCTCTAGTCCCTGGTTTGGAATATGTAGGAAAAATTATGAAAACTCAGGGAATTCACCACTATGAGTAATTCTTCTAGTATTGTTCCTCTACTCCCAAGGTTTCTGTTCTATCCTTCTTCTGTCCAACTTTCAGAGTTATATGTTTGTTTTATGCATTATTTTCAGGGTTTTTATATTTAATTAACAGGAAAATCGATAAATATATCTTCTCCTGGCTGTTGGGAACCAGAAGTTTTAGCTTGTTCCCCCCACCACCATCACTGTGGGCCTGGCAGTCTTATTTTTGTGTCAAATATTAACATCTAGCTTAATACTTAGCCTTAAGTATTTAAGAAATGATATTTACCTCTGTTCCTGCAGTCATAAGTATCTTTTAATTTAATGCCAGGCTCCACAAAAGAAAATATACTACTGCTATTACTACTACTTTTCAACCAAATTTAAAACTTGCTTACAAATCCAATTTTAAAAGTTGAGTCAGCCGGGCATGGTGGCACACACTTGTGATCCTAGTACTTGGGAGGCTGAGACAGGAGGATCGTAGCTTTGAGGACAGCCTCAGCAATTGAATGAGGCTCACAGCAACCTAGTGAGACCCCGTTTCCAAATAAGAAATAAAATCGGCCTGGGGGTGTAGCTCGAAGGTAGAATGCCTCTGGGTTCAATTCCCAGTACCACAACAACAACAAAAAATGTTTGGTTAACTATTACCTTTTCAAGACTCTAATAAAACATTAAATTTTACAAAGCATAATTTTAAAAAATGATACTGCCACTCACTGACATTACAGTTTTCTACCATTGAATATGGTCAGAAATATTAGTTGCTTCTATGGTATAGGAATGTGAGGACTTGGAAAACTTTTTTTTTTCAATACTGGGAATTAAACCCAGGGATGCTCCACTATTGAGCTACATTCCCAGGTCTTTTAATTATGAGACAGAGTCTCACTAATTTGTGGATGCTGTCCTCAAACTTGTAATCTTCTTGCCTCAGCATCCTGAGTAGCTGAGATGACAGGCATGGGCCACCACACCCAGTTGTAGAACTTGGAAAATTTGTATGGAATATAGTTCTCATAGTACTTAGATTTATGAAATGCATCTACTTGTTTATATCATAATTATATTTTAACAAAAGACCAAGAAATTAGCAATCTATGAATTGATAAATTGAGTATATCCTTCACTGTTTATCTAACAAAGATTCATATAGTCTTTCCTTTATTCATTCATTAAAAATTTAAACAGTGTAATTCAAAGTCAGACACTCAACTAAGGGCTGAATATATAGTGGTTTACTGAAATGTCAATGGTTTCAAACTCTAAGGAGGTTTAGTCTAGGGGTACCTGCCATGTGCTAGTGAGGTGGAACCAACATTTGAATGCTACATAGTAAGAAACAAGAAAAGCTTTCATAAATGCCAGTGGGCACACACTGCTTTCTTGCTCAGCTGAGCATGTTGCCTTACCAATGCTAAATTAGACTTAGGACACTACAGAGTCTGATATATGTTAATATTTTCCCAAATGAGAGCATTGGTATAAAAATATTTATGGCTGGACATGGTGGCTTATGCCTATAGTCCCAACTACTTGGGAGGCTGAAGCAGGAGAATCACTTGAGCCCAGGAGTTCAAGGCCAGCATGGGTAATATAGCAAGACCCTGTCTCATTAAAACAAATAAAAAGTAAGTCTGTATATTCTTTCTATTGAATAGTGATATAAAAGTGTATGTTTGTGTGGGAGGGGGAGTTCAAATGCAGCAAGAAATTAAATTTTCCTAATTGAAAAAACCTTATGTTACACATTGCTAACAGTAGCTGTATGCCCCTGCTTGGTAATGTTAGGTGTGATGACATTCATTGTTTGTTTCCTTGGCCAAGTAAAATCAGGAACTTGCAGTGATTTTGTAATTTTGGTCTTCTTATACTAATCTATGGCCTATGTAAAATTCTGTAGTTGGACACTTTGCTAGGCCCAGGGAAACAGTGTAATAATATGTCACCCTTCTCTATCAGAATCATACAGCTTAGCAAGAAAGTCAACCAAAAGTGTGATAATAATAATAAAAGAACAGTAGTGATGTAAAGCAGGGAAAGTTCTATTCTGCTTGTGAGTAGGAAAAAGCTGAAGCAAAGCTTTAAGATAAATGATGACACTTTGTTTTTTTGTGTGTGTGTGTGTGGTACTGGGGATTGAACCCAGGGGCATTCTACCTCTGAGCTACACCCCCAGCCCGATTTTTTATTCTTTATTTTGAAACAGGGTCTCACTAAGTTGCGGAGGGCCTCACTAAGTAGCTGAGGCTGGCCGTGAACCCAGATCCTCTGGTCTCAGCCTCCCAAGTACTGGGATTACAAGCATGCACCACCATGCCTGGCTTAAATGATGATACTTGGAATTGACTAATATGAGCTAAGAGCTGACTGGCTGTGCAGTGGCAATTTGTTCCTTCAGTATATAAAGTAGAGTATATATTTAGTATTATTATATAGGGTAATAACCAGTACAATATTAAATGTAGAAAGACGAGTATTTGAGTACTAGCTAAAGTCATGCTTTAAATATGTATCAGAAGGACCTGAATTAAGGCAGTAATAGAGATTAAGAAGAAATATGTATTTGTGTGTGATAACAAAATATACAAACAAATTAAAATATATAAATATTTTCATTGCTTCTATTAATTCTCACATCTTTTCTGGAAGATGTGAAATTTGTATTTTCACTTTATCAACTCTGGTCTTAAAGTAATGCATTGGTTGATTAATAGGTCTTTTATCGTTACAGCCCAAATTTAATTACCCCTTTTCAGAAGTTTTACTTGACTCCCGCAAACCTACACTTACATATATATATATATATTATGAAATTTAATACATACTTTCAATGATATATAAAATGATTACCCAAATGCGTGAGATTCTGATTGTACTAGCAACAAAGAAAAACATGAATAATTAAATAAAACCTAATAAATTAGTTGTTCATTATACCAGGGATATTCTGATACAATGATTTAAGTAAATAAATATGTTGTGTTGCTAATATTTATAAATTATATTTTAGAAAATATAGCCATTCAGGAATATGTATGGACATAAAAACTGAGAGCTGTGAATTACCAATATAATAATCAGTTCAGGCCACTGAAACAAAATGCCTTAGACTGGATGGCTTTATTTCTCACAGTTCTGGAGGCTGGGAAGTCCAAGATCAGGTTCCTTTCGAGGGGCAGGTCTCTTGGCTTGCAGATGACTGCCTTCTCTCTGTGTCTTCACACCTCCCTATCTGAGAGAACATTTTTTTCTTTTTCTTCCTAAAAAGCCACTCACCCAGCCTAAGGGCTCCATCCAACCTTGATTACCTTTCAAAGGCTCCATGTTTAAATACTATCACATTAGGTATTAGCATAAATTCAACATATGAGTTTTTGGGGAACTGTAATTTAAATTAATCTATAGCAATCAATAATATAGACTATGATTTGTTATGGATAATTAAATAAAGGGTAGAGAAATCTAGGTAAACCATTCAGTAACCAGGAATTAACCAACAGATACTTTATGCCTGGCCCAGTTCTTACCAGTATTCAACAAAGTTGGTCATACTCTCTTTAAAATATTTTTTTCCTTCATCTCTCTCACACCATCCTCTTCTGATTTTGTCTCTGTCTCTGGACATCTCTTCATATCCTCCTTTGCTAGCTCTTCTCCTTGAAATCACCTATTTATTATTTTTGGATTGTGATAGGCATTCTATGTACTATGACAGTCTCATGTATTCTCATATCAGTTTTCATCTCTTGCCAGTTGACTTCCAAACCTTTATTTCTGTTTCTGAACTTCAGCACTGTATATCCAAATGTTACACAACGTCTCCACTTTGATGTCTCTTCCAGATACAATATGTCTACAATCAAATTCATGATATTCTACAAATGTACTCTTTATCTAGTACTCTAAGTCTCAACAAATTGAACTGTTTATCAGTTTGCTCAAAGCAGATATTTAGGGTGTTAAAATTGCTTTATAATTTTTCTGACCTCTTCATTAATGTCAATATCAAGTATTAAGATTCCATATCACAAATCTCGAGAATGTACCTATTTCTTTCCATCCTTACTCTGAATGCCCTTATTTTGTGCCCATAATTTCTTCCCTGGTCTACTAGAATAAACTTTTTAATACCTCTATTTGCCTTTATCTGCTCAAATCCATTTTATTTCTCTCCAATGATGCAAACTTATGTTTTAAAATATAATTCTGATGGGGTGAAGATGTAGCAGAGTGATGCAGTGTGTGCTTAGCATTCATGAGATCCTGGATTTGATCCCCAGCACCACACACATAAACAAAATAACAAACAATTCTGAGGATGGCTCTCTCTTGTTTAAAAACCTTTAGTATCTTTCCATTGCTCATAAAATCTAAATTCTTTATATAATACACTTAAACATCAGCCCTTCTTTTTAAGCATTCCTGCTTTCACTTTTGTTTTATGTTTAAAAATAAGTATTCCTATACAAAATATTTGCTGAGAGCTACTAATGTTTATCCTAGTAGATATTGAAAATCCTGATCAGTGAGATTGTCATTGAAGGCAGGGAGGGGTCAAAGGTAAAGGGATTTAAAATTTATAATAAAAAAAACCTCAATTTAATTTTAGAGAAGTAGTGATTTTACCCCATGCATCATAGCCAGATATATTCACCTTTATTTTAATGATCTTTTGATAATTTTTTTATTAATGATAAAAAGTAAGAAACTGCAGATCAAGGTCATAGGCCAGGTTGGAGTACTGTCTTCTCTCTTGGGGTAAATGTTAAATATATGTAAGCCATAGTTTAAAAGAATGTTTTAGAGAATTCAATAATAATTGCTTAAGAAGCTAAAATTAAAAGATTATACCGGGCATGGTGGCGCACGCTTGTAATCCCAGTACTTGGGAGGCTGAGACTGGAGGATCCAGGTTTGTGGCCAGCCTCAGCTACTTGGTGAGGCCCTCCGCAACTTAGTGTGACCCTGTTTCAAAATAAAGAATAAAAAATAGGGCTGGGGGTCTAGCTCAGAGGTAGAATGCTCTGGGTTCAATCCCCAGTACCAAAAAAAAAATATATATTACCTTAGGAAAGTTCAGCATTTCCCCCCTTGCAAAACAAGACTGTTTCTCTTCTCAAGCAAAAATAAAAAATTTTAAGATGTCAAAATGAGGATATTGGGAATTGCATTTCTTTTAACAAGATGGAAATGAAATTCTTAGAAAAAACTTTACTAATGAACAAATGTATAAGCAATATATGAATCACATGTTACTTTTGTTTTAAAGTATACAATTCAGTAGCATTTAGTCCATTCACATAATCTTTTTTTAATTCCAAAACATTTTTGTCACCTCTAGAGAGACTTCATATCCATTAAGCAATCATTCCCATTTCCCCATTTGTGCTCTGGGCCACCACTGATCAACTTTTTTTCTCTATGGATTTCCCTATTCCAAATATGTCAATATACAATATGTGACCTTTTGTGTCTAGCTTCTTTTATTTAGCAAAATATTTTCAAGATCTATGTGCATCGTTTTATGTATCAGAACTTCATTACTTTTTCTAATGAGATAATACACCATTGTATGTATATACCACAATTTAACACACACTACAACTCTATACATATAGATACACATATGTATATATTTGTTCAAATACTTGTTTTCAATTCTTTTGGATATATACCTATGAGCAGACTTGCTTGGCCATATAGTAATTCTATTTAATTTTTTAAGCGACTGCCAAACTTTTCATAGTAGCTACATAATTTTACATTCCAACTAGTAATCTCTGAGGGTCCCATTTTGCCCAGGTGTTCTCCAACACTTGTTAATATCCATTTTCATTTTTGTTCATTATTATTACTATTATTATCATTATTATTATGATGATGATGGCTGAGCTATTTGATGTGAAGTGGTATATCATTGTGGTTTTGATTTACATTTCTTAATGATTAATGATGCTAAGTATCTGCCTTGGTTTGTTTCATCATTCATTGAACTTACTTAAAAAAATATATGTTCAAGTCCATTGCCCACTTTGAAAACTGGGTTGTTTGTTTTTTTATTGTTGAGCTGAGAAAATTCTTTACATATTCAAGATAATAGGTATTTGTAAAAACATTTTCCCATTCTGTAAGTTGTCTTTTCACTTTTTTGGGGGGGTACTGGGGATTGAACCCATGGGTAGTCTACTTCCAAGCTACACTCCTAGTCCTTTTTTTTTTTTTTTTTGAAACAGGGTCTCACTATAGTCTGAGGGTCTTGCTAAGTTTCTGAGACTGGCCTCAAACTTGCAATTCTCCTGTCTTAGCCTCTCAAGTACTGGGATTACAGGCATGTATCACCATGCCCGGCTTGTATTTTCACTTTATTAATAATTTTCTTTGATACACAAAAGTTTTTATATTGGTTAAGTTCAGTTTATCTATTTTTTCTTTTGTTGCACATACTTTTGGTGTTATATCTATGATCCATTGCAAATCCACTGTTATGAAGTTTTACCTATATGTTTTCTTTTATTGTTTGTATAGTTTTAACCTTTTTTAGCATTAAATTTTTTTATTGGTACATTGTAATTATACATAATAATGGAATTCATTGTGATATATTTGCACATGCACATAATATAAGTTGGTCAATTTCATTCACCAATACCTCACCTTTCCCTCTCATGTTTCCTAACCCCAACCCCTTCCTCTACTCTACTGGCCTCCCATTTGTTTTCATGAAGTCCTCCCCCCACCTTTTTCCCCATTTACTCTCTAGCTTCTACATATGAGAGAACATGACCCATGACTTTCTGAGTCATGGCATACTTCACTTAACATGATATTCTCCAGTTCCATCAATTTTCCTGTAAATGACATAATTTTATTGTTCTTTATGACTGAGTAAAACTCCATTGTATATTTATACCACATTTTCTTTATTCATGCATTTGTTAATAGATACCTAGGTTGGTTCCATAACTTGGCTATTGTGAATTGTGCTGATATAGACATGAATATGCATGTATTTCTAAAGTATGCTGACATTAATTCTTTTGAATAAATGCTGATGAATGATATAACTGGTTCATATGGTGGTTCCAATTCTTAATCTTTTGAGCAACCTTTATACTGCTTTCCACAGTGGTTCTACTAATTTGTAATCCCAGCAATAGTGTGTGAGTGTGACTTTCTCCCTTACCCTTGCCAGAATTTATTATTATTTATATTCTTGCTGATTTCCATTCTAACTGGAGTTACTGTGTGAGGGGGTAGGAGTGTAAGTTCGACAATGCTATTGACCAGCCCTGTCACCTGTGAGCCCTGTGGACCTATCTGGCTTGGTTCGCACCCCTCTTTCTGAGACCTCAGTACATGTGCGGGGGGTAGTGTGTGGGATGTGTCAGTCTATCCTCCAGACCCTTCTGGGTGTGGGGAAGTGGTGTGTATTTCAAGGTTAGACTGTTGTGATTTCACCACTTTCTACACACCCCTGCTGAGTCCCGATTCCACCCACTGTCATCCATATTCCTTATCCCAAAGTTCAAACTGCCAGTTTCAAATGAAACTCCCCTTTGCTCTTCTCTGCTCTACAGACAGGTTCCCTGTCACCCAGACCTTCCCTCAAGGCTGTATAAGAGTCTCACCCCTGAGCCTCAACTGACTCATGGTACGGGCACCCACCCATCCAGTTTAAAGTAAAGCCTAAGTGTCTGTTTGCTCTTAGGTACTCTAAAAGCAAGTATACCAGGAACAAGACAAGAAAGAATAAAAAAAACGAAAGAGACAAATGAAAAATAAAGATAAACTGCAGGGGTTTCCAATCTTCTACTCTGGAAGTCCAAACAAAAAGTCTTTAAGTTGTTACCACTTCCCCATTAAGTGAATTAGAAGGTCAGATACTCACCATGATAGCTCAACTCCATTGTACTGGTAAAGGTACTTTACCTTTATTTAGCATGTAGAGATTTACTATTCAGTGGTATTTACTAACATTTTTTAGTATTATTTTACCTAGCATTATCTGTGTTAGAAAGTGGTTGAGCAACTAAGTACATGATTTTTTAAGATTATTTAGTCGTTTTAGGTATTTAGCATATTTATTGTAATAAAGTTTACAGAAATTACTTGAAACATTTTACTTTCTAGATCCTCATTAGATTTCAATTGTAATTTTTAGCATTTGTTAATATTATTAATATATTTTTGCTTTTATTTTACTATTTTCTATGTTTTTTTTTTTTTTTTGGTGTTACAGGGGATGGAACCCAGGGGCATTCTATCTCCGAGCTACACCCCCAGTCCTATTTTTTATTCTTTATTTTGAAACCGGGTCTCACTAAGTTGCGGAGAGCCTCACTAAGTAGCTGAGGCTGGCCGCGAACCCAGATCCTCCGGTCTCAGCCTCCCAAGTACTGGGATTACAAGCATGCACCACCACGCCCGGCTTACTATTTTCTATTTAATGTATTTTTAAATATAAGTGTTGCCTTCATTTGCTTGCAGTCTTGTTACTTAATTTATGTATTTTATGCAACTGTTAATTGCTTTAATTTTCATAGGATGACTCTTCAGGAAGAATTGGATGAACTTAAAGTACATATATCTATTGATAAGGCAACAATACAAGAATTGAATAGATGCATGGCAGAGAAAAGAGAAGGTAAATTTTTTTAAAAAATAAAAATTTAACCCAGGCATTGTTAAATTATCTAGTTCTTGATGTTTAAGTTTCAATTTCTTTTTAAGAATCTTACCTCCTTTCTTCCTTTTCCCATCACTTTACTCACTGATTGCTCATTAACATTTTTACCTTTCCTGAGAAAATAAAAAAATAGAATGAACACCTGAAAGTTCAATCTGGGGAAGCTTTATAATTTATAAAAAATTATAAGGAGAGCCATGCATGGTGGTGCATGCCTATAATCCTAATACTTGGGAGGCTAAGACAAGAGGATCATAGGTTCAAGGCCAGCATCAGCAACTTAGTGAGACCCGTTTTCAAACTTAAAAAAAAAGGGGAAGGAAGGGATGTAGCTCAGAGGTAGAATGTCCCTGGATTCAATCCTCAGTACCAAAAAATCTCCCAAACAAACAAACAAACAAAAATCTAAAAAGATGTTTGATAAGGAGAAAAATACTAATTTTTATTATTCATTAATAAGGTTTTCTAGTTTGTTTATAGTTTCATAAATAATATAGTTATATTACCATTAATAATTCATTTTTTTTCATTTGACATTACATATTTGAAAATAATCTTGTAGTTCTCATCTATTTTTCTTTTTTTTTTTTTTGCGGTACCAGGGATTGAACCCAGGGGCATTCTACCTCTGTGCTAAACCCCCGGCCCTATTTTTTGTACTTTATTTTCAAACTGGGTCTCACGAAGTTGTGGAGGGCCTCACTAAGTAGAGAGAGAGAGGGAGAGAGAGAGAGAAAGAGAGAGGAAGAGAGACAGGGAGAGAGAGAGAGAGAGAGAGCTGAGGCTGGCCGCGAACCCGTATCCTCGGGTCTCCGCCTCCCAAAGTACTGGGATTACAGGCGTGCGCCACCACGCCCGGCATTCATCTATTTTTCTGGAATCAAAATTTTAGACCTAAAGGAAACTTGGAAAACTTCAAATATGTAATCTCCCTGACGAGAAGCTACACAACCTCATTAGAAAAAGTAAATAAGCTTGATATGATAAAATTTATTATTTAACCTGCTGTAGCCTAATTCTAACCCCTGTACTTTCAATTGTTGATAATTTATACTTAATAATTATTTTTCTATAACTCTCTTCTGGCTTTTGTGTTAATTATTGTAATTCCAGTTGCTCGTATTTAGATTGTTAGTTACTTGTCAAAACCAATATTTGAACGCTTCTATTTTACACCTTTAATTTTTATTGCATTTCAACTTATTCCCTTATTAGCCTCTGAAACACTGTTTTGTTTTTTTCATTTTGCTTATTGCTTTTTGCTTCTCTGTCTCTTCCACTGAAACTTCTATTTGCCCCTTAAATATAGGGAACTCTGACATTATCCTTGGTTTACTTTTTAAAAATAATGACTGTTGTTTCTGAATTATCATGTACACATAACATTTAAGCAGTAAGAAAGATTAACAAACAGAAAACAAAGAAAAAACTCCTAGTTTATAACCAATTATAGATCAAAAATTTTAATATTATTTATCACACAACCATCTCTTAATGGTTATACAGAAAGTTTACATAAATTGTTTAGCTGGGCATGGTGGTGCACACCTATAATCCCAGTACTTGGGAGGCTGAGACAGGAGGAGCTCAGGTTTGAGTACAGCCTTAGCAATGTAGTGACTCTCAGCAACCTAGCAAGACGCTGCTTCAAAACAAAATATTAAAGAAGGGGCTGGGGGTGTCGCTCATAGGTAGAATGCCCCTGGGTTCAATTTCTAGTACAAAAAAAAATTAATTGTTTAAAAAGAACATCATGCTAGGCATAGTGGCCCATGCCTGTAATTCCAGTACTTGGGAGGCTGAGACAGAAGGATCACAGGTTAGTGGCCAGCTTCAGTAATGAGGCCCTCTAAAACTTAGTGAGAGCCTGTTTCAAAAAAAAAAAAAAGTGAAAATAGGGCTGAGAATGTAGCTTAGAGGTAGAAAGCCCTTGGGTTTTAATCCCCAGTACCACAAAATTAAGTTAAATTAAATTAAAAATAAAAAGAACATCATAGTTTATGCTATTATCTTTTAAAAGAGGGTTACATCTATTTATTTGAAGTCAACCAAATAAAAAGAAACTGAGACAAAGGTAAAAGAACCAGCCACGGTATCCCGTGTGTGTGTGTGTGTGTGTGTGTGTGTGTGTGTGTGTGTGTATGTGTAGTACTGGGGAGGTTCTACTAGTTCTACTAAGTCTGGTAGTTCTCGTATTTCTTTGCTGAGAACTATTTCTGTTGCTCTTCATTGCTTTTTTAAATGTATATCTCCATTAGGTATTATTTTCTTTCTATCTGAAAGACTTCCTTTAGTAGTTTGTATAGTGCATTTTGACTGGTGATGAATTCTTTCAGGTTTTTTATATCTGAATAAAAATCCCTATTTTGTCTTCATTTTCAAAAGATACAATCACTAAGTAAAGGATTATACATGGACACTTTTTTAGTAAAAAATTTTACTATCTTCTGGCGTGAATTGTTTCTGATGAAAATTCTGTCATCTTATCTTTGTTTAGTGGTATATATTGTGCCTTTTTTCTTTTTTTCTTTCTTTGCTGGTGGAATACTTCTAAGCTTTGGAGATTGTGTCCTCTAATCCATTTATTTATTTATTTATTTATTTATTTATTTATTTTGTGGTCTGGGGATTGAACCCAGGGGCACTCTACCTCTGAGCTATATCCCCAGCCCTATTTTTTATTCTTTAATTTGAAACAGGGTCTCACTAAGTTGCGGAGGGCCTCACAAGGTTGCTGAGGCTGGCCGCGAACCTGCGATCCTCCTCTGTCTCAGCCTCCCAAGTTCTGGGATTACAAGCATGCGCCACCATGCCTGGCTCTCTAATCCTTTTAGGTGGTATTTGTCCTTGAACTTGGGTAGTTTCCTCACATGCATGTGCTAATTAATTAGTACCTAGCTAAAGACTTTAAAGGGACCCTCTGTAGATCTTCAGAGCTCTCTTGTCTCTGAGCAGATCTCTCCTCTGTCATACTTTGCCCTGCAAACTCAAGCTTTCTTGGTGTCCTTGTACCCTAGGTTTGTCTCCTTATGTTTGGAAGATTACTTTTCTTCACTGAGGTTTTCTGTTTCTCTGCCATGACTTGGAATGTTCTCTAGGCCCTCAAATGGGTTCATTATAGCAGCTACTTCATTTGTTTGCCCTTTCTCAAGGATGACATAATCATATGCCCAATGTCTGAAAACCATTTTTCCATATATTCTGTTTAGTTTTAATTCTGTACTCTGACCTACTTTAATTTTTATTGAACATATTTTCCCTGGGTTAAATCCAAAGTCTTTTTTTTTGCAGTACCGGGGATTGAACCCAGGGGAATTCTACCTCCGAGCTACACCTCCGGCCCTATTTTTTATCCTTTATTTTGAAACCGGGTCTCACGAAGTTGTGGAGGGCCTCACTAATTAGCTGAGGCTGGCCTTGAACCCGGATCCTCCGGTCTCCGCCTCCTAAGTACTGGGAGGCGTGCGCCACCCAGTTACAAGCGTGCACTACCATGCCCGGCAAACCCAAAGTCTTTACAAATAGTAACCTCTCTGTATATACCGGATACATTTTTACTTCCTGCTATTTCTTTGCCCCTGGCTAGTTTTACAGTGGTCTTACAAGTTCAGCATGTCCTTCAAACAAACATCACCTTTCCCCTCAAGTCAGTTCTATTTCCTCTAAACCTCTCATATGAACACCTTAAGCCCCTACCACACTAAATGTCTTTGCTGAAAATTATAGTTCATAATGTAATGAATCTTTAATACAATCCCAGAACATCAAGAGCTTAGCTAAGCTAAAGTGAGTTGAGATGCCAGGTAAGTGGCTGAATTAAGACCTTAAGCCAAAATTAAAGTGATAGGTGCCCTTAGTCACTTACCGAGATTAGTGCCAACTCCCCATGTTCTATTTTCTCCCATAAACACACAGATGGGAGTTGTCTCACTATTAAGAGAGCTCCAAACAAAAGGCCTCACTGGGTTCGTGGACCTAGGGCCTAGGGAAAGGGTCAGTAGAGAAGTAGAGCGTCAGAATGGATCTTAATGAGGAAAAATGTCTTCAAGTTCATTGCTAGTTCCCTACCTTGTAAGGAGGCATCTGCAGAAGAACTTGAGGAAGCCTTAGCCAAAGAGGCCCCAGTAAAGAGTTCTCCAAATGGAGGGACCTAGGCTATGGGTACAAATATGTATAAGAGTGTGACTGGCCAGAGGCGTTGGACTCTTAATCAGGGAACCTGAGTCCTTGACTGTAACTCCCTTCAAAGACTGCAGTCCACTGTCTGTGCACAAAGTCTGGTTGCAGGAGGGCAGCTTTCCCCTGGGAGGCCTGCTGGTTAAAGCCTTTGTAATTACCTGTGGTCAGGACTGAAAAACCATACCAGGGGCTGTTCAGGAGCTAAACTCCTCAATAGTTATCACAAGAGCAAGAGTGTTTATAAAACCACTTCTTATGGTGTTCTTCATGGAAAGCTGAGGGCTTGTGTATCAATCAAACAATATAAGAAACAAGCAAATGGGAAAACTCATTCACAAACAATAGCAAGCATTTATTTGTTGCATATGGATCTGTGAATTGGCTGAAACAGATTCCTCTTGTTGCAGGTCATCTGGTCCTCTGTTAAAGCTGTTCTCTTAAAGTCAAGTTCACTTGTGTTCCATACCTGATTCTTGACCACAAAGGAGCAAGTATAAACATGCAAAGCCTTTTTTGCTTAGTTTTGGAACTGATATATTATAACTTCCACCCACATTTCTTTGACTAAAGCATGTTACCTTATTAAATAGAGCTAGCAACAATTTACATTATCATAGCGGGTTTACACTCTGAAGGAGATCATATCAGACTTTTTTAGTGCCTTATCCATAATGTTTCTAGAAGTTCTTTGTCCACCTGAAAGGATCTAATAGGCATTGCATTATTCCTTTCAGAGATTATTAGCAACTAGGTATGATAGCCACTCCCTGAGGTCATGTTTTAATGCCAGTGTTTTGGATTTGGCCTTTATGCTACTGATGTTTCAATGCCCACTCCTTTGACATGACCACCAACAATTTTATATTTCAATTCCAAAAGTACTGGAACTTATGTACTTCCTATATGTCTATGGCCACTTCCTTTCTGAGCTCAGATCTTTCTTATGCTACCTAGCATAAGCAACAACCAACTCACACTATCAGCTTTCTACATTGGCAGTTCCTCATTCAGCGTTACAAATTTACTAGCTATGCTTTCTGTCTTCCATTGTATGTCAGGTGGTAGTTTGCCACATGCTTTGCCATTACACTATATGGGTCACCATTTTCTCAGAGGATTTCAAGATAGCATATTCAAATATCTGTATCCCATCCATATTAACTAATGAGACCAAGGACCTCTGATTGAAGACATTGTATTTTTAAGGTAAAAAAATCTATATATTGAGTGTAGTTTACAATGAGGGTAAGGAGAAACAAAAGTAAAAACAAACAAAAAACTCTACCTATCTTTCTATTTGTCTACCTTTCTTCTTAGAAAAAAATGCTTTCATTATCCTGGAAGTATCCCTTTCAAAATAGTTGGGGCAACAAAAATAGCCTGCTTCTCTTTAAACTTTAACTGATTGAATAGATTCTCCCCAAGACTTCTGCCCAGGTAAAGTCAAAGAGCATAGGCTGGATCTCAAGGAAGATGTACTACATCTTCAGTTGCATTCGAATGAACAGTCGTATCAAATAACTAAGATTTTCTCCTATCCATCAGAATATAATTTACTTCTTGCTATTTCATCTCATCCACCAGAATTTTTTATTGATTTATGGTCAGTTTTCAGAGTAGATGGGTTCTAATTATAGTTGGCTAATCTACTTTTATCTTACCTAAAGAAACAATGTTTAACACTAAAACCAATTAAATTTCATGGCAGTTATTACATATTTATTTTTATGTATGTATATTTATATTATGTATATATTATGTATATTTATTTTTATGATTATTACATATTTATTTCTAATTTATTTATCTGAAATAATAGTATGAGCTGTTTTTCCTCACACTTTTGACACCAATTGTGGATTTCTCCCCCCCCCCCACTCAACAACCAATTCTCTGGTTCTCTAGACACTAACTGGGTGTCCTGCAATTGAGTTCAATTCTGACATGACTTGGAGTTAGTGCAGACCCTATAGATTAAGGTTCCAATTCCAAAAGACTTCCCCCATTTCAGACCCCCATTGGCAACCCTGGATTTCCACCTCTATTTCTGACCAACTATAAGTTGGGCATTCCCACAAGAACTTCCACAGACTTGGCAATTTATTATACAGGGTACAACTCAGAAACAGCCAAATGGAATAGATCAATAAGGCCAGGTATAGGGGAGAGGACATAATGCTTTCGTGCCTTTTTTGCTTCTGCCATCCTCCCAAGACCTTGATGTCTTTACCACTGAACACATTGAAACCCATTGTTTAGGGTTTTGTTTTATGGAGGTATTATTACAAAGGCATGATTAACTAAAATTGGCCATTGATGGCTGAACCCAATCTCCAGCCCTTCTTCTTTCCATGGATGTCTGGGGGTGAGGGTGAAAGTTCCAACTCTCTAATCATGTGGTTAGTTTCTCTGGCAACCAGCCCCCATCCTGAAGCTATGTAGGGACACTCCATGATCATTGTATTATAAACTCTGATAAGGTTGAAAGGTGCTTGTTATGAATAAGAAAAGATGCTTCTTTGACCACTCAGTAAATTCCTAGGGTTTTAGAAGCTCTGTGTTGGGAACTGGGGACATAAATCAAATATATGTTTTTTATTGTATCACAAGTAACTTCTAAATAAAACCTACTCACTACAACTATTATTTTGCTTTTTCTAAAAGCAAAATAAAATAGCAATGTTCTTAGGAAATTGCCCATACACAAATTGATAACAATTTCCCTTTCTTAATCTCACAAATTGATATAATCACAAACAGACCTTTAAGAATGTTTATGTAGGAAGTATCATGTTAAAATCAGGAAAAAATAATGATAATTGTGTGTGTGTGTGTGTGTGTGTGTGTGTGTGTGTGTGTGTGTTACTGGGGATTGAACATGAACCCAGGGACATTCTACCTCTGAACTAGACCCTCATTTGTATTTATTTTTTATTTTGAAACAGGGTGTCACTAAGTTTATGAGGCTGGCCTTGAACCTTCCTTCCTCTTGTCTTAGCCTCCCTAGTATTGGGATTATAGGCATGTGCCACCATACTGGGCTAATAAGAGGTTTCTAAATGATGTGTTAATATAGTTAAAAGAGAGAATGTAAAGTAGAAGAAGCAATAAAATGTTGCAGAAGAATTTAATTTTTTATGTAGTTTTAGTACCCAGAAAACAATGCCCCAAAGTATGATGCTGTGACCTGCTGAGCACTTTGAACTAAGGCCTTAGAAGCTGCCTTAGAATCAAGGCCTCTCTAACTTTCATTTATTTCTCATCCCCAAGCTCAGGGAGAGGGTCTATATAAAGTTCCCTTATCTGACTGAAGGCAATTTTTCCAAAAGAAATGCAATTAATTGTCTTGGACTCCCTCACGAAAATGTCATTAACCATGGAAGGTTAATTCATAGAAAAGAAAACTAAAAGGTATCTCGATTTGTACTAAAGACATCATCTGTTCTTCTGATGATGGGCACTCTGGTGACTTTATCTACATAGTAAGACAATCCTTTTTGGCAATACAGTTCTGTCCCTCATTTTGGTCCCAGGCTGTTATCTGTTCTTTAGGCCTATTCACTTCTCCTAAAAACACCTTACCACCCCTAGAAAATTGCCTACAGTGCCCTCCTCCATTTCCCTCTCCCCTATAAAGAGGGTATTGGTCCTTCAACCCTCTGCCCCTTCTTTCAATTTTCATATTTTGCTTGTGCACACATTAAATAAAACGGTATACCTTTTCTTCTGTTAATTTGTTGTCAGTTTATTCAGCAGACTTAAAGCCTTGAACCTTCAGAGGGAGAGGGAGAAATTCCCCTCACCCCTCCAGTAAGTCACAGGATTAAAATAAAAAGAAAAATATAAGCCGGGCGTGGTGGCGCACGCTTGTAATCCCAGTACTTTGGGAGGCGGAGACCAGAGGATCCGGGTTTGCGGCCAGCCTCAGCTCTCGCTCTCTCTCTCTCTCCCTGTCTCTCTGTCTCTCTCTCTCTCTCTTCTTAGTGAGGCCCTCCGCAACTTCGTGAGACCCGGTTTCAAAATAAAGCATAAAAAATAAGGCTGGGGGCGTAGCGCGGAGGTAGAACGCCCCTGCGTTCAATCCCTAACCGCAAAAAAAAAAGAAAAATATAAAAAGTTAAGTAAGTGTAACAGTTTAAGTTGTTATTTACAGGGCAACAAGTATAAATACAGTTAAGTTAAAAAATGGAGAGAAGAAACTCCTGAGAAAGAATATAAATCATAATGAATTTTTATAGTAGTAAAAATTAAAGCATTTGAAACTAAAATATTAAATTTCCTATAAAAGGAAGCACATGTTCACTCCCATCATCTGAAACAAATAGAAATGTATGTTTCTAACTAGGTTCTCTTGGTTGATTCCCCAAGTCCTGAGATCCTTAAAGAGTAAAAGAATGAAGAGACAGAAACTTTGTTTCTTGTTGCTTTCCATTGCCTGGGCCTGGCTGCTTGAGTGTTCTTTATAAAACCTTTGAAGGTGAGAAACAAACATTTAAATAAACGACCACAGGTGAACATGTTTAGCCAGTCCACCAATGGGCCTTACACATACCCAGGAGCAAAAAAGCAGCAGAGAAATTCATTTAAAAACCAATCTTTAGCATTTATTTTATTAGAGCTCTTTAGCTATTGCTAGCATTGTGTGTGTACTTGGAATATAGAACTATTAGCTTATTTTTAAGAAATATTTAACTCAGAACGATAGCACATATTTAAATGACTAGAACAGATGAATTGTATTTGCATATTATTCATATATTACTTAAAGAGTATTGTAAATGAATTCAGCACCATGGTGTTAGGGGACTAGAAGAAAAACTTGGGAACAGCTAGATTATTATCAAGGTAAAGGTACTTATTCCCCAGGTAGCAAATTCTACCTATTCTAGCTTTTATTAATAGTGTTCTATTTATTTCATGAGTACAGAAGTTTTAATTGGGTATGTCATGTTTCAAAGACAAAAGAAATGCCTAATTCACTCTAACAAACTTGTTAGTCACTGTTTATACCAAGAGGATTTCTACTCTACAGAGAATAATATTGTTTCCTTTTTCCTTTGTTGATAAATCAAAGTTTTATACTGACCTACAGCAGTCAAACATACTTTAAAGCAAAATCATCTTAGGCTAACACAGATATGTATTCTTTTAGCTTTATGAATTCTTTTTTGCCCCCTTTTTTGTTCTTTAAAAATGTTTTATTTCAAGAATAATTCAGCAAGAAAATGTTAAACTTGTCAATGTGATTTATCTGATAAGAAAAAAAACTTACTGAAAGGTTTTAGTGAATTTTAGTTTTAATAATATTAACAGAAAAATTATTATTATTTTTTACCTTCAAAATTGTTTAAGCCAGGCATGGTGGCACATGCCTATAATCTCAGTACTTGGGAGGGTGAAACCGGAGGATCACGCATTCTAGGTCAGCATTTAGTAATTTAGGGAGATCCTGTTTCAAAATAAAAATAAGAAAAGGCCTGGGGGTATAGCTCAGAGGAAGAGTGCCTCAGGTTTCAACCCCTAGTTCCCCCAATAAGTAAATGAATGAATGAATGAATGAATGAATGAAGTTGTTTAGTTACTTACAGTTTTTTTAGTTGATAAGGTTTTGACAGTCAATTGTATAACTAGTATGGGAATGATTTGTAGAAACAACTTCACCCATATACCGGGTTTCTATTTGTTATTAAGTCACAGTTTTTCTTGAAATGTGATTTTTATGGTTTACCCTGCCCAGTGCATGATCTTTCACTTGAACAAAAGAATTTAGTAGGGGTGCTACAGTTTCAGTCTACCCTAATTCTGTTAGTTTGCTTTGTTCAGCAATCACTCTGATCCTCCTGGCAGGGAACAAGATCCAGAGAACAAAACTAGTAGTGACTGTGTAGATAAAAAGGCAATGAATTCTGCTTTTAAGGCAAAGGGGGAATAGTCTACAAAAGAATGAAAATGGGAATAAAAGTATAGCATTGTTAACCTGCAGATCTATTGTACTTTTAAAAATCTTAACACTGCAGAAAAAAAAATGTGACGCTACAAAGACACATAATTATGTGACTGAAAATCTTGAAAAGGGTCACCATTTAGTTATTGGCCAAATCCTTGACAAGAAAATAGACTAGATTATTCATAATTTCAAAACCACAGGACACTTTTCCTTAAAATGACAGGACAGTGTTTCAGCAGTACACAAGTACCATAATATATTATTTATTCTCTACCAGAACAACTCTTTAGGTGCCGTGAAGATGATGGGGTCAAGAAGAGTACTCCAGAGAAGAATGGGAAAGAAATGTCAGAGCAGACATTACAGAAGGTAGTCTAATCTTTAAGATATTGAGCCAAGCAAGTTAAATCTGAATTTTAACGTAAAGGATTATATTTTAAAACGAGGCCTCATGAACTTAAACCTTGTGTGAATTCTTAATTTAAATTCATAATTCAAAATCATTGGCTTGCCAAAAAGGGGCAAAAAAAATCAATGTTAGTGAAATAAATGTGCAAAAGCTTGTGCTTCCATTGACAAAGATTAAAAATATTTTCAAACGTGTAATGAAAAGAGTGAAAACAATAGAAGTTAACAAAATTTAGATTATATGTGCTTATTACTTATAACTGAGCAGTTTAAAATGGATCATGATGAGACTGCACTACATTGCAACAAACATACAGATTTATAATATTTGATCTAAAACCAGCATAATTAGCACTCTACCACAGTAAATAGTAATATGTTTATAATTTTAAAATTGAAAATATACATGACTCATCTCATTTCAGATAAAATTTATATGATTTAGTATAGCCTTCCATTTAATAACATAATCTATATCAACCCTATAATCATAATACAACATGCCTGTCATTAATAGCAAAACACTGTTTTAAAATTTTAATATTTATCTTTCTAATTTTATACTTAGTTCATATTTTTGTATGTAAATACGTATTATCAAATTCAATGAAGTGGACTAACACTTTTGGTTTTGTTATAAAGAAAAATGATGTTTAGTTTATTCTTGTAATTGATTGTAGTTTGGCCACACTATTGATTTTATTTTTTGTAAATCTTTAATACTTAGATAAAGCTGAAAATGAACACATATATAAACAAAAATATTAATATAGCTACTTATTAGTTATATCTGTGAGTTGACGTGTAGGAAATTTAGAGATTTACAGCAGATGAAATGATTCCCTGTACTTCTAACACTTGCCATATGGTTAGGTAACAAAAGCTGTCATCTCATTATTTCTGAATGACACATATCAGGTTAACATAATAACACAGAAAACAAGAAATGTTCATGTTCATTTATATTAAGGTAAAATGACTGATTGAAATAAACTATGTACTACCAGCTAGGATGTCATATAGTTTATACTAGCTTATCATCTGGGGTTCAAAACAGTATTTTTGTTTGTGAGGTTTTATGTAATTTTTTATTTCTACATATACATAATATGTTACTGTTTATTGCCTTAGAGTAGAAACCCTAAAGAAACACATTATTTCATTCTAACCACCAGAAATGACTACTATCATAATGGATCCAGAAACTACTTTGAGACCTAGAAAACCAAGAGGAATTATTTTTCTTGGACTGTATGTCAAATTAGCATACTAATTTGTCACTTTTTTTTACATTAACCTAATATTGTATCATTGTATCATTCAGAAGTTAATTCCTTATGGTTCAGTTTCTTTATTTCAAAAGGATATATATGAAATTCATTCAAAATGGATTTAAAAGATAACAACAAGATGAAAATAATATTTTGTATATATTAGAAATGAAACATGTAAGTAGAATATTTTTTAAAATAATGTATTAATGTTTCACACTGTTACTGGCTGAATAGTGTCTCCCAGAAATTTGTATGTTCAAGTCCTAATCTCCCATATCTCAGTTATATTTGGAGATAGAGTCTTTAAAGAGGCAACTCAGGGGCCGGGCGTGGTGGTGCACGCTT
>PVJS01014421.1:0-30358 GCA_004027185.1 Glis glis
CATCCATCCATCCATCCATCCATCCATCCATCCATCCCTCCATCCATCCATCCACCCATGCATCCATCCATCCTTCCATCCATGCATCCATGCATCCACGCATCCATGCATCCACGCATGCATCCATCCATGCATCCATGCATCCATGCATCCATGCATCCATCCATCCATCCATCCATCCATCCATCCACCCATGCATGCATGCATCCATCCATCCATCCATCCATCCATCCATCCATGCCATAGACAGGCATTGAGCATCTGCCGTGTCAGGCTCACAGTCTGGTGGGAAGACAGGGAGTAAACAGACGACTGCAATCCAGCGCCTAGGGCCACCAGAGAGGTGTATTTTCTCCTCTGGGTTCTGAAACCATTAGTCCAACACCCCCATCCTGCTCTGGGCTGTCTCGAGGCAGCAAACATGACCCCGGCTGTATCACCCTCTAGTCCTGAGCTGCTCCCCTGGGGCTCCAAGGAGGCAGAAGACCCTCCCCGCACAGCAGGACCAGAGGGCTGGGGTGCAGGACCTACAGAGGTCCTGCCGCCGCCTCTGCTCTTGACTGCCCCACCATGCAGGGACCGGGCTGGCTGCTTTCAAGGTCATTCTGGGTCCCTGTGGAGTGTCTGGACCATTTCTGCCATGTGCAGAGGATGCTCAGGGTGCCCTGGGCCTCTGTGTCCACCCCCCTGCACTGAGGCTGCAGCCCCCACTCGGTGTCCCCCTAACTTACCCTGCACCTCCTCACAGTCACCCCGCCCTGCTCATCCTCTGAGTCTCAGCTCAACGCTCACCCCAGAGGGTCTCCTATGTCACCAGGACCCCAGCTCTGCGCCCGGCCACGGAGTGCTTCCCGGGGTCTGTATGCATCACACCTGGGTTGTCGTGCTGCTGGGGTTTGTGGGACGCCAGGATGAGGCTGTGGGGCTCACTGGTCCTCAAGGTCCCGTCCATGTCGGCGCCCAGGGACTCTCCAGGTCTGGCGACTCTTTTGGCGACTTCTGTGGCCTCCTAGGCCCTCCGCCCTCGGTGAGGCCGTGGGTGGCTGTGTCCCAGGAGCCCCAGATCTGTGACTGTGGCCCCCTTCCCCTGTGGTAGAGAAGGAGACTTTTCCTTTCGTCCCTGCTGCTGTGACAGTTTCAAGGCACCAGAAGGATCCAGTAGGATCTAAGAGAAGTCACCTGAGGCCCTGGGCCTGGCACAGAGCAGTGTCTGAAGCGCCAGCTTCCCGGGTTAGGCTGAGGGGGTGAGAGGACAGGGCTGTGGGCAGCCCGGAGGAAGGGGTGGCCGCGCCCTTGGGAGTGCCCCCCGAGTCCTGAGCCTCCGGCCTTCCTGGTACTGGGATTGTAAGTGTGCGCCACCACGCACCAGCAGGGGCGTCACTGAAGGCCAGGCAGAGCCGGTGACCGGCTCCCTCCCTGTGGGTGACTGGGAGGGGACCCTTCTCTGTAGACATCAGCCAGGGCCACATGGGCGCGTCGGCATGCCCCGGCTCACTCTGCTTCTCTCCCTCGCTGGCCACGCCACTGCAAGGCTGGAGCGGAGGTTTGATGAGGCCACTGGGCTGATGGAAAGTGCTGGAACCCACGTGCACTTGCTGTGTAGGCATGTCCACCTGCCACGGCTGTGGCTGGCCCGGGGCCTTCTGTGGGTTCCATCAGCTTGTCTTGGGTGGAACGCGACCCTCTTGGTGACACTGTGATGGCAGGCGCAGGGTGAGGTCTCTGCCGGCCTGGAGGGGTGCCCTCACCCTTCGGAGTCTCTGTCCCTTTCTTTCTGGAACTTTCTTGCTTGTCCTACCCTCCGATTGTCTAACTGGCCTTATAGCCCTCTGACTTCCTCTGCTCCTCACGTGTCTCTAAGTTTCTATCCATTCCCTTTGTTTCTCTTGGCTTCTATAGCAGAATCAAATGTTCCCAAATATTACACACATTTCTCACCCCCTCCCCACCCAGTGGGAGCCATGCGTCTGTGGCGGGGCTGGAGAGAGGACCCAGCACAGGATTCTCCGCGCTGCTGAGGACCTACGGTACGCACAGCCTGGCACTCAGCACTGCGGGGGTCCTGCCGGTGACCCCACGTGGCCCCCTCCTGGAGCTCAAAGCTAGGACCCAGGGCTTGGGGTGGGGGGCAGGCTGCGATCAAATGACAGCGACCAGCTGAGGGTCTCTGTGCTATGCAGGGGTCTCGGCCGGGAGCCAGGATGATAGAGTGAGGCTCCCACGGGGGGTGAGTTTGGCCCATCCTCCCCTCAGCAGGTGCTATCGAGCACCCCTCTGTGCCAGGGGGTGCCGTCCAGGTGCTAAGGTGTTGTGGTAAAGGAGGCTGCACCCTCATCCCCAGAGTGGGAACGAGAGCCCAGAGAACGATCGCGCACCTATGTCAACAAGAGGCCACGCTGGGGTGGCGGGTCCCTGGAGGATGGGGAGAAGGACCAGAGGCAGGTCAGCGAGGGGACAGCGGCGCAGCGAGGGGACAGGCCGCCTACAGATGACAGACTTCATTCTGGAACCGCGCTTAGCTCCCAGCCCCGGGCGGCTTGGTGTTCAAGCAAGCCAGACAACTGCAGCAACCCTGGATTGGGAGGACCCCGGCCACACTCAGCGCCCTGTCGCCGCCATCTTGGAGTTCTCAGTAGCTTTGGTCGCGGGGCCCGGTGTGTTTGTCTTGCACTGGTCCCCGTGGGACCTGCCACGCAGCTGCAGCCTAGAGCCTCAGCCCGGCCTGACCGGGGGAGCCCAGCGGCACCCCACCACTCAGCCTCCCGACTTCCTGTGTGGGAGGAGGCTTGGGGGCGCCCTTGGCACTGGGCAGGGACACAGGCTTGCCAGCTTTGGGCTGTCAGTGCCCTCCCTGTCCCAGATAACTGCCCATGGAGACTGAAGTCATTATCTCCACAGGGCTCAGCCTCAGTTTCCTGCAGGGGCACTGCCTGGCTGCCTACAGCAGTGGCCAGGGTCGGCCTGGGCAGATGGGGGCATGGGTTTTTATTTATTTATTTATTTATTTATTTATTTATTTATTTATTTAGTGGTATCAAGGATTGAACCCAAGGGCTTTCTACCTCTGAACTACACCCCCAGCCCTTTTTACTTTTGGTTTTGAAACCTCTCACTAGGTTCCTGAGAGTCTAGCTAAATTGCTAAGGCTGGTCTCGAACCTGCGATCCTCCTGTCTCAGCCTCCCAGGTACTGGGATTATAAGTGTGCGCCACCACACACGAGCTTTTCAAGCCAGGACGGTGTCAGCCCGGGCCGTGCTCCATGCAGTGTGGTTTCCCCAGGGCCTGAGGCTCAGCGCCATCCCAGGGGGCAGGTGGTCATGGTGGACACTGGGCCTGGAGCGCCAGGGCCCTGGTGGTGGCCAGAGTAGCCCCTGACCAGTGAGTCGCAAGGGCAGGCGTCCCTGCTGTGCGGCTCAGCCAGGTCGTGAGCGCAGCCCCCTGAGCCTCAGTCTGCTCATCTGCACAGTGGGCGCGTCCTCCTGTCTGCAGGTGGTAGCCAGAGGGCTCGGTGCCCTCGCCGGGCCGGGTGTGAGGTCGCGTAGCAATGCTGGACCTGCTCTTCAATTCAGTCCCTGGCTCGGACAGAAGCAGCGTGTCTAGAGAGGGCCACAGACACCACCCTGCACCTGGTGCTGAGAGAGCTGTCGCCAGAGGTGGCCCGGGGAGCGGAGGGAGAGGAGGACTGAGTTGCACCCAGGACTGACCCCAGACTCGAGGTTGCCAGCTGGGGCCTCAGCTGCGCTGTGCCCCGCGGGAGCGGGGGAGGCGGGAGGACCGGGCAGGAATGTTAAGGGGAGGAGAAGGAGCTGGCGAGGCTGGGGTAAGTAAGCAGGGCCGGGGATTAGGAAAACACAGAGCGGAAAGGGGCGTGGAGGGCCTTCCACCTCCGAGGGAGCCAGATTAGATGTTGAGTCAATAGGAGAGGATCCCAGCGGATCAAAGGCGGTGCTGGGGAAATGTGAAAGGCTATGCAGGGTCAGGAGCCCCGGGAGCCCGGGCGCGGGGCCAGAGCGAGCCTGTCCGTCAGGTGCCTGCTGCGCCCAGGCCCGGTGGCCGTCCCCCGGGGCGTGCCTGCGTCCACCTCTGTGGCGGCCAGGCCTCCCTGGTCTGGAGGTCAGGCTGGTGGGGGGGGGCGGAGACGGAGGGGCGGGAGCTGGGTGGAAGAGCCGAGACAGACAAGACCTTCTGCGACCTCCCAGCTGTCTGCACACCTGTAAGCCGTGGGAGCCGTCGACGTGTGCCACCTGAGCGCACACGTCTTCAGTGGTAACATGGTGGGCTCTGGTGCCACGTGACCCCAGAGGGGTGATGCTGGGCAGGGCAGGGGGTTTTCTTCCATCCACCATTGGTTTCGGGGCCATGCCTGGTCCTCGGGCGCTCTGAGCATCCTGCCCCAACCTCATCCACGTACAGGCCTGGGCTAGAACAAAAGAACCAAGTACTTCTGGGCTCTAAGAGCTACATGGGCTGTGTTTCCCAAAGAGGGTTCCCGGGAACACTGGCCCCATAAGACATTTCAAGAGAAGGCCTTCTGAAGTCACGTTAGTTTGTTTTTTTTTTTTTTTTTGCGGTACCGGGGATTGAACGCAAGGGCGTTCTACCTCCGCGCTACGCCCCTGGCCCTATTTTTTTATACTTTATTTTGAAACCGGGTCTCACGAAGTTGCAGAGGCCTCACTAAGGAGAGAGAGAGAGAGAAAGAGAGAGAGAGAGAGAGAGAGAGAGAGCTGAGGCTGGCCGCGAACCCAGATCTTCCGGTCTACGCCTCCCAAAGTACTGGGATTACAAGTGTGCGCCACCACGCCCGGCTGAAGTCACGTTAGTTTGAAGAGTGCTGCTTGCTCTCTCCCTGTGGAGAGGCACAGTAGAGGCTCTGACAGAGATGGCAGCGTCCTGTGATCCCCAAACTTCTTGGGTCCCAGTAGCATCTGGAGGAACCGGATGACAGCCCAGCTCGTCTGAGCCCTCCCTCCCTCCCCATGTGCAGGGGTGTTCAGTGCCTGGACCCTGGACTACCTCCACCTCCCCCTTCTCCCACATGCTGGGGGCCTCCTAGGGCAGGGACATCCCAGAATCCTCCAGGTTGCATGGGGCAGACAGGCTCCCGTTCCTCCAGCGGTGGGGAGGGACCGGCAGGGCCTCCCAGGGCGGTGGGCTCCACCGTGCGGCCTCATCCTCAGATCCCACCCAGTCTCACCTAGACAGCAGAGGGGCCTCTTTTCTGCTGCCGGCCCCTGGGACTTCTGGGGGCTGGGGTGCCCCTCATCCTGCCCAGGAAGGGAGCAGAGGAGGGCAGCGGGAGAGAACCTGGGCCGGCGATGGCCATGTGCAGAGGCGGCTGGAAGGAGGCCAGGGCGCAGTGGCCTCCCAGGCTCCAGCCTCAGAGCTGGGAATGGCCCAGGGCAGAGCAGAGACCGAACGGCCACACCAACCAGGAACCACAGTGGCCCGGAGAGGTCCCGGCACGAGGGCGGGGCGGGCAGGCTCAGGGAGGCCGCAGGCTGGGGAACTTAGCTTAGAACGTGCCTCGGAGCCCTGAAGGCTGCTCCTGGTCTGGAACCAGATTCCTCGGTGTGAGCCTCAGGCAGAACCGGACCCATGACAGGCAGGAGGTGGGGGAGGGCTGAAGCCAGTCAGGTGTCTCGAGGCGTGTGGTGAGCACCCTGTTCCTGGAGGTACCCAAGCGGGAGCTGGGGCCGGGCAGCTGTCAGCCTGCGGTTAAGACTGGATTTTGTCATCTTTGTTCATTCATTCAATCCTTCGTTCATTCAGCACTTATTACGTGCAAGGTACAGTTTCGGGTTTGAAGTCTAGCTTTTCTGCTTTGCTCTGGAACCTCAGGTTGGTCACTGAACCTCTATGAGCCAGTTTTCTCTCATAAAATGCCTGCGTTTTCCATCTTGTGTCCAAGTGAAAAGTCCAAGTCTGAAAGCTAGGGCTCAGAAAGCAGGTAGGGCGTGATGGGACTGAGTCCCCTGTTTAGGCCAAGGGGGCCCCGGCCCAGGGCCAGAGTGGATGGAGGTGTGGGTGTGACCACCCCTGGCCCCAGTGCACTGCATTAGTTTCCATGTGACTCCAGAAACTTCTGGAAGGCGGCCCTGGGAGGCTTGGCTGGCTCTCACAGCCTCTGTGGGGCTGTAAAACCCCTCTCCACACACAGTGGTGTCTAGAAGGAGGGTCCTGGAAAGACCCTGGCATGACGAGGGGGTGGCGTGAGGGTCCCTGGCTGGCTTGGTGTACCTGGCGTGGAATGGGACCACACAGGCCCTCGGGGTGGGGTCCGGGCCTGGGACGGGCCCATGCGCAGAGGCAGCTGGACGGGCCTTGAATGGGCCTGGGATGGGCCCCGCTTGGTCCTGCCTCTTGGGGGCCTTTATGGCGGCCGGCTGGCGTGGGAACGTAGAAGCCGGGCTTGGTATAATCCCGCAGACTGACCTGGTGCAGGGCCTGCGGGCCACCTCCCGGGGGAGGGCTTGTCTGCTCATCAGAGGGGTGTCAGCGGCCCAGGCAGGTGTGCTGGGAACACTGAGCCCCCAGCTCCTCCTGGTTCCTCCCTCTGCTCCCAGCGCGGTCCCAGGCCTCTGCGTAGGGTCTCTGAGTTAGGGAAGGACACTGGGGACCCACGGTGGTCCTGAGATGGTGGCGGCATCCCAGGCAAGGGTCAGCTCTGGGCATCCATCCCGCCAGGCAGAGGAGCCTAGAGAGGGGGTCGCCAGCCCTCTCGGCCGCCCCTCCTCCCATCCCACACTGGGACACGCCTGGCACCTCGTGACCCGCGAGGCCTCTCTGCTCCCACCTAGGACCTCCCGGACTCCAGCCCTCCAACCCAGGTGGCTTCCAAAATGCGCTCGGGCCCCATGATGGACCATGGACGGGGGAGGGCGGGGCGAGCTCACAGCCAGGGGCACCCTTGGCCAGGCGAGGTTAGGAGCCCGACCACCAAGCATCCTCTCTGCCCAGCTGCCTTCCCTCGCAGGCCGCGCGGCTCAGTCTCTGGGCCAGAATCCAAGATTGCTGAAGCCGGACGGGCCCTTGGAGATGGTCCCAGCCGGTGGGGACTGAGAGCTCTGAGAGTGGCTGCGGGGACCATGGCAGTGGCGGGGGGCTCCATCTCTCTGTGACGAAGTCACTTCACGCTTACCCACCCGTGTTTCACTCTCATCCCATTGCCTACCTTAGCAGAGGCCCAGAGACGGCAGTGCCGCCTCCCCAGTCACTTGGCAGGCCAGAGCCAGAGGGGGGTCCCCAGGCCCCCTCCGTGACTTGGCACAGTGGGGGGAGAGAGAAGAGCGGCCTCCACTGCTGCTCGGGCTGCTGCACCTTCCGCCTGCCACGGAGCTGTTTGCTCGGCTGAGTGGACGCTGGTTCCGCGAGGTGACCCGGCCGTTGCCAGGCGGCCCCTGGTCCACAGAGCTGGGCCTCAGCTTGGGATGGGTCTTGGGTGTTGGAGAAAGCGTCTCTTTGCAACTAGAGGTAGATAGAAGGGGTGCCACCCATCCACTCGCCCACCTAACCTCCCTCCATCTCTCCATCCAGCCTCTGTCCTTCATAATCCAGCCATCTAGTGGACATCCCCCGTCCACTGGCTCACCGACTCATTCAATTACTTATAGATCCATATCTCCCTTGACTTACTGGCTCATCCAGTCAACGGTCTATCCATTCATCCACCTACCCAACTATCCATCTGTCCATCCATCTATCCGTCCATCTGTCCATCCATCCAGTCACCCGTCGCCCCTTCAATTCTCCATCCGTTCATCTACCTGTCTATATTTAACTGTCTGATCCTCACCCATCCGCTCGTTCACCCGTCTGAGCACTTCTCCGTTGTGTATCAACGTCTGTCGTTAGTCCATGGCCTGGTCTCTGCGTCCAGACATCTTCCCGTCTTTCCATCCTTCCACCCACCTGCCCATTCCTCACCTCCCCAGCCCACTCACAAGTGTGGCACTCATTTAGCCAGCCATCCGTCCTTCTCTCTGTCTGACTCTCCATCCACCTGTCCACTTGTTGATTCAGCCAAAGTCCGTGGACTGACAATACTGCACGGCTGTCACCGTCAGTCACAGTTCGGTGACGTCACACCTCGGGTCGTCTGACTAGCTCTACTTTGTAGATGAAAATGCTGAGCCATAGGGGGCGGTGTGTCTGTTGGGAATAGGATGAGACAGTCAGGGGCTCAGATCTCTCTGGGGATGAGACAGTCAGGGGATGAGATTCTCCCATCTCACTAGCTGTGTGGTCTTGGGCCGATCACTTCCCTCTCTGTGCCTCAGTTTCTTCCTATGCAAAACAAGAACATGAGCATCAGATGGTTACAGGAGTTAAAAGTAACTCACACGAGGTTACCATAAACACAATAGGTTCTTAGTTGGGCTGGTGGAACAACTGTCATGGCTAGGGTGGTGCCCCTGCCTGTTCCGTGGCCTTGCAGCCCTGTGCCCTGGCTGTGCAGACGGCCACTTATCCATCTGTGCAGGGGGCCTCTGGGGCCATCGAACGCTTGCCATCAGCGGCTCTGGCTCCCTGTGCCCGCCAGGGAGTCCTGTCACACCCCAGGCCCCGCTGCTGCAACCCGAGCCTGCAGCCCAGAGGCCTGGGGCCGTGCTCCCAGGATGTAGTGTGCCTCTGCCCCCTCCGCGGGCGCCACCCGCACAGCTGCCGGGCACCGGATGTGTGCACTTGGAGCGTAACAGAAGTCAGAGCCGGAGGCCTCTGAGCTCATCCCTCCCCACCCACCGGCCGCCTGTCCTTCCCCACGGGAGGTAAATACAGGGCTCTATTTACCTGGCAACCTGGGGTGGCTGGTGGTGGCAGGTAGACGTCTTATGTAATGGCAGCGTGGCGCTTGGCAGCTCCCCGCGCTGCAGGAGAGGGGGGCTGGAGATGCTGCGACTCGCCCGTGGGTGACGCCTGATTGGACCTGGGAGCCCCAGAGGGCCCAGGCAGCCAAGGGCACGAGGCGCAAGGCCTCGCCTGTCACCTGTAACCTCTCGCTGGTCCCCTGCAGTCCCTTTGGAAACATGTGCATTGTCAGTTACAGCAATGGCGAGGGCCTTGGGGTGCCCTGTCCAAGCCGTCCCGAGGATGTCCCCCTGGGAAATTGATCATGCATGACATCTATGTAGTGTAAGAAGGCTCCAGTAAATGCCACCCAGTTGTCCCCACCCTGCTCGACCCCTGCATCCCAAAGCCGAGGTTCCTGGAGGACGGAGCCAGGTCTGTGGACCTCGGTCTCCTCTGGCACACGTGGCCAGCGGCCCTGGACTTGAGTGGTGTCAGGGATTAAAGGGGAACGACTCGATGCTCCCCTGTGTCCCCAGGTGCAGGAAGGGCTCCATACCAGAAGTCGTCAAACCGTGCGACACTGCAGATGATGGACATTTCTGGGCCTCGTTCTCTTTGCAAATAGACTCTTCTCCAGGCGGCAACTGTCTCGCTTCTCTTTGGTCCCTCGTGGTGTGGATCCCGATGGATGGAAGGGAGGCGCTGCTGGGCCACTGGGAGGGAGATGGATGGATAATTGAAAGAATAAATGGATGCATGATTCACGGAGGGGAGAGAGGGAGGAAGGAAGGAAGGACGGACAGGTGACCGCCATCAGCTTGGTTCTCCCCGCGGCCTTGGAGCCAGGCTGGGCTCCTATCCCGTCCCTATAATGGCCTCGTAGACTTTGCTTTCTGGCTGTATCTCACTGCATCTCAATTTCCTTTTTTTATTTTTATTTTAGTCTATAAGAGGGAACACAACTATACCACCCACCCCACAGCACCATAGTGCCCATCAAATTGATCACGCATGACATCTATGTAGTGTAAGAAGGCTCCGGTAAATGCCAACCGATTGTCCTCCCAGCCCCCAGCGACCTGGCCCGGGTTCCCAGCGAGGCCCCTGTCCTGGGTGCCCCGCCCGCCTCCCCCTTCCAGGTAAAATCCCCTGGATCAGCACTGGCCCAGGTATGTCCTGCTTATGTAATCCGGGGAGGAGGGCTCCACCGCTCCGCTCAGCCACTGTGTTTACTCTTTGGCTGGGAGAGTTCCATTCAGAAGAACTTGCTATTGTTCTTTAGCCTTCCCATGGGAAAGTGGCCCGGGGAGGAGCTCGGGGAGCCAGTGGAGGGGCGGGCGCAGGGGGAGGGAAGCTGCCTCCCACGCCCAGGGCTTCCTCCCGCACCGCTCACCAATGGCGTTATCTCTTTAAAAACAAAAGCTGCAAAGAGGTGTTTTTTTGCATGACCTGTTTTTTCGTATACCTGGAAAATGGTTAGAAAGGTAGACTATTATCTCAGCCACTTCCCTGTTCATGACCTTTTACCTCACTTCTTACCTTGCTTGGTTGCTTTTTCATTCATGCGTGCTTGCATTCTTCCGTCCATCCACACATCAATCCTTCCACCAACCCGCCTGTCCATCTATTTATGCCTGCAACTGACCGCGCATGTCTCTATCCACCCCCCTCCAGTCTTCGTCTGTCAATCTTCCATCCATCCATCCGTCCGTCCATCCATCCATCCATCCATCCATCCATCCATCCATTATTTATCTGTTACTCATCCATCCATCCATCCATCCGTCCATCCATCCATCCATCTGCTATTCATCTATATCATCCATCGTCCACCATCCATCTACCCATCCATCCATCTCTCTACCCACCCATCTATCACCTAACATTTATTAAGTCAATGGTGCAAGGAATGCTGGATTGGTGTTCTGTGACCTGCTTTCCTTTATGCTGAAGCAAGGTCGGGGCTGGGGGCGCCTTCCCAGGTCTGAGTCTCACTTCTATCATTTTCTCTCCTGCCCTAGCCAACCCCTTCCCCTGTTTGAGTCTTAGTGTCCTCATCTGTGAAATGGGGCAATAATGGCACCTGTCCCATCATCGTGGGGCATAATGAGAAGATACCTGCAGGAGTTCTGGAACCCCGAGAGGCTTCCAGTGGGGCGGTGCTGGTGTTGGCTTCAGGTGGGCATGGCCCTTGCCTCTGGGGTCTCCTGTACAGTATAGCAGGGGAAGAACTGCCTAGCCACTGTGTCAGGTCCATGCTGGAGTGGAGATGGAGGAGGCCCAGGGACGCTCTTGATATTCATGGTGGGGGATTAGGCCAGGGGCTCCCAGCTGGGCGGAACATGGCTGAGGTGGTGTTTTGGAAGAAGCCCTCTGGCTGTCACATAAACTACGAGAATGAACCACAGGGGTTCACCATTAAATGGCATGACATGATTCCTCCCAATCACTAAAACTACAGGCCCAGAATCAGACAGCCTTCCATCCTCTGTCCCTGGCAGACATCACCAATGGATTGCCACTCTCTTCCCCTGAGGCTGGAAACTGTGCTGTCCAACGTGGTAGCCACTAGCCACCATTTGAATATGGCTGTTTATGACCAAATCAATTAAAATGTAATCAATTCATAATCATTAATTATTATGATAATTCATAATCATTAATAAATTCATAATCCGGTCTCTTGGCCGCAAGTGCTCTACCTGCCCGCGGCGAGTGGGTGGATGCGGGTTGGGTGGAGTGGACACAGAGTGTTTCTGCCGTTGTAGAAGCTCTGTTGGAACTGCGCCCACCTGGATCAGCTGCATGGCCAGTCCTGGGAGCTGGCGGCCGGTGAGCACCACAGGCAGCTCCTCGGGCCACGCGGTGGTCACGCTGTGGACCCGGGAACTTCCGCGTGGCCTGATCTCCCTGTGGATTGGCTCTGTCGGATTCTATGTCCACTTGAGTTTTTCATAGATGGTTGTACTTAAATGACCAAGGTCCTCTGGGCTGACCTCCTCAAGATCTCCTTCTTTTTGTCTCTTAAGAAAAATAAAGGACCGAGCCCAGGCTTGCTGCTGTGGCCAGTGGTGCTTCTGGCCCGGGCTCCCTGTGCCTCTCCAGCCTCCGGAGGTGGAGGCTAGTCTCTGCGTCTATTTTTAGTGCCCCGGTGAATGTCACTGGCATCAGAGGCTGACATTTCATACTCTGGGAACCTTGACCTGCCGCTTTTCCGGTTGTGAGTTGAACCTGCTTTCTTCATGCCCCAGAAGGAAAGAACAATGATCGTTAATAATCAGCATCTTTTGGAAAATCGGAAATGGAGCCTCTGTGATCCGAGGCTGCCCTTAACCCCGGCCGTGCTGCCTGCAGCGGCCACTGCGTGACTGGTCTCCAGAAGTTTCCACAGTGACTGGAGGCTGGTCCTGGGGCTGCCAGCACAAGCCAAGGCAGGGAAGATGGGCAGTGGGCTGGGAGAGGGACGGAATTTGACCCTCAGCCACATGACCAGGAGGTGGTGGAGTGATGAAAACTTGGTGGAGAAAGTGACTACATCTGTAGAGACCTGCGGCCCATCTCCAGAGACACCCTCCCAGGCAGGGGGAGTGTAGGTGGGAGGAGGAGAGGGCAGGGTCTCACCTGGGCAAGGGGCTGCTTTGGCCAAGTGTCTGAGCCCTGACTGTGAGTCGGGTCCCAGGCTGGATGCTGGGGACACACAGGGGAACGAGGACCAGGTAGGCAGTGGGGGTGGCGGGGCAGGGAGGGCGCCCTGGCTGGCTACTGGCTCAAGAGGTGAGGACGAGGCTGCAGGCTCCCCTAGCAACAGTAAACCCCCCCTTTGAAGAGGGACTGTGGAGGCCCGGCCTCCAGGGAAGAGGGCTGAGCTTCCGTCTGGCCCAAGTCACCTTTGACAAGGGAAGCAGAGGTCGCGGGGGACAATTCCTCCTTTCACGCTGGGTGACCTGGCAGGAGCGCCCTGGAGCTGTCAGAGTGTGGCAGCCCCTCCCCAGCAGCCCAAGACAAACACAGCAGTAGGAAGTTCCCACGCTCCCAGGGCTGGAGGCTGGGCAGGGAGGAGGGCGGGGCCTCAGCCCAGGTGAGCCTGAGTCCTACCTCCCTTCCGGAAACACCAGCTGGCCAGAGACTGCGCCGCAGGCACGGTTGGCAAACATCCGCTGAGTCTTTACAATGACCCCCACTAAGTTCATATCATCTTCAGTCCACAGAGTAGGAACCTGAAACCTAGAGAGGTTCAGAGACTTGCCTGGGGTCACACAGCTGGTAAAGGAGGACTTGGGGTCTGGTTTCAGGTGTCTCAGGGCTCTCTAGTCTTGTCACTCATTCACTCAGCAAACCTACTATGTGCGGGCCTGCTGCCAGGTGCTGGGCTGGGGACATAAGCAGCTTCGTGGCTGGCGGGAGCCTCTGCCCCGCGGAACAGCGAGAGTCCACTGTTAGCGCTAACCTGGGGTCTGTGTACAGATGGGCAAGTACGGCCTGGACCGGCCTCGGGCGGATACGCGTGGAGGCAGCAGGAGAGTGGGCACTCGCGGGCGGGGAGGGAGGAAGCTGCTGGGAGACCTCCGTGTTCTGTTCCCAGACATTCGTTCCGGTGTTATTTCCGGTGATCTCTCATCCAGGAGAACATGAGAAGGGGGTCGTCCCCAGTCACTCGAAGTCAGGACAACCAAGAGTATTCTCTGACTGTCCTCGCGTAGCCAGTCTCCCTTCCTTCCTGCTCATGGCTGAGGAAGCTGAGTCAGACCTAGGGTCAGGGGCCTGATTCTTGTGCCCGGAGCATGGGACAGCACTGCCCACTCATTTACCCACTGCCCATCTGGACCTGCCCATCGTTGCTCTGCCCTGTTGGACAGCACCATTGGTCCATCTGCACCCACCCACCACCTATGGTGTTGCCCGTCGGCCGTCCACACTAAGCTTCCATCATTGATCCACCCAAACCCACACATCCATCTATCCATACACCACCCAAACATCTACCCATTCATTCATCCACCATCCACCCATCCATCTATCCAACATCCACCATCCACCCCAACCCTCCACCCATCAACCCACCCATTCATTCATCTATCATCCATCTATCTACCCATCAACCCACCTATGCATCCATCCATCCATCCATCCACCCATCCACCCATCATCCACCCATCCACCCATCATCCCATCCTTCCATGATCCATTCATCCACCATCCACCCATCAACCCACTCATCCATCCATCCATACACCCACCCACCCACCATCCACCCATCCACCCATCCATCCATCCATCCACCCATCCATCCATCCATACTCCCACCCACCCATACATCTTCCTATTCATTCATCCATCATCCATACATCCACCTATCCACCATCCACCCATCAATCCATCCATCCATCCATCCATCCTCCATCCATCCTCCATCCATCCACCCATCTGTTATCCATCATCCATCATCCATCCATATACCATCCATCATCCATCCATCCATCTATCCATTCATCCACCGACCCATCCATTCGCCCATCCATCCATCCATCATCCATCCATCCCTCCATCTTTCCATTATCCACACATCCATCCACCATCCACCCATCAACCCATCCATCCATCCATCCATCCATCCATCCTCATATATCCACCCATCCATCATCCATCCATCTACCATCCACCCATCCACCCATTATCCATCCATCCATCCATCCATCCATCCATCCATCCATCCGCCCATGTCATTATCTACTAGCCATCTGGTTGGCTCTGTCCTTTCATCTCACCACTGGCCCTCTGGTTCCCACCCAGCATCCATCTATCCACTTAACCTTCACCCATCCGCCTAGTCGCCCATCTTCCCACCCCCGAGTCACCTGTACATCATGGTTCCCTCGAATCCCCAGCGTCAGACCTGAAGCCACAGCGGGCGCAGTGCAAGGCTGGGACTGATTCTGGGTGACAGGGCAAAGACCCAGTGGGTTAGACAAACCCCTTTGGTCACTGGCTTTGCGACTTCCCAGCTCTTCCCTCCCAGGGGAATAGCAGAGTGTGCAGACCGGGGAGCATGGACTGGGATCGTGGGTCTGCGGTTTATTAGCTGCGTGACCTTGAACGAGGAACTGATTTCTCCGTGTCGCCCAGAGTGTAATCAGTGAGACCAACACCTCTATCCTGGGTCACTGCACAGTGAACCGCCCACGATAACTACTCTGTGTTGTCCATAGAATTATCACTGTGTAGACCGCGCTCATTGGGTCAATTGTGCCTGTGACTGAAGGCAAAGTGGATGAGGAATGACCTCTTGTTGCCACTTTCTGTCCACCCAAACATTCTTGGTCCTCCTAGCCGTGCCCCACCCGTTTTCTTTCTTTTTTTTTTTTTTTTGCGGTACTGGGGATTGAACCCGGGGACATTCTATCTCCGAGCTACACCCCCAGCCCTATTTTTATTCTTTATTTTGAAACTGGGTCTCATGAAGTTGCAGAGGGCCTCACTAAGCTGAGGCTGGCCACGAACCTGGATCCTCCGGTCTCAGCCTCCCAAGTACTGGGATTACAAGTGTGCGCCACCACGCCCGGCTCCCGCCCGTTTTCAACCACACATTTCTCTTTGGCTGAGCGGCACTGGCAGCGCCTTGTTGGTAAAGGAGGACCAGGCCCTGCGGGGGCACGGGAGGCCTCCCCGCCGCGCTCTCTGGGAAGGGGCTCCCATGCACAGAGCTGTCTCCCTGATGGTGTGAGAAGGCAGACGTGTGAAATCCTTGTCTCCATGGTCTC
This sequence comes from Glis glis, assembly GCA_004027185.1. Taxonomy (NCBI): domain Eukaryota; kingdom Metazoa; phylum Chordata; class Mammalia; order Rodentia; family Gliridae; genus Glis; species Glis glis. Next base: position 15,551 of record PVJS01014421.1, read on the forward strand.
CTCGTGGGGCACTCCTGTCACAGACGCTTCTGCCCTTTCACCCACGCTGGGCGGGAGGGAGGGACTGTGGGTGCCAGAGAGACCTCACTCTGGCTGAGCTGGGACACTGGGACGGGGACACTCACGTGCCACCGGGGCAATATGTCTGACCGCTGCTTGCCCTGGCCCCAGCGTGCAGTGCGGCCTGGCCTGAGGGTGGCTATTTCTGCTTCCTGTTGCTGAAACTCTGTCCCCATCAAACGCCAACTCCCCAGCCCTGGCACCCCATCCTACTCTCTGTCCCCATGGATCTGATGATTCTAGGGGCCTCCTGTTCGTGAGCTCACCCAGCATTCGTTCTTCTGTGACAGGCTTATCTTGCTCAGCATAGCGTCTGTCCATGTTGGGGTCTGTCCACGTTGCACCGAGTGTCACAACTTCTCTCTTGTTTAGGGCTGAGTAGTGCTCCACAGTGAGTGGTCTCTTCACTTGTGTTCGCTCCTTCCCCAGGCCATGAGCCTGTCGAGGGCGGGCATGGAATCGTCTTTATATGTGTGCTCCCATCTCCTCTCTTGGAACCAGCCCCAAGTAAGCCTGACTCAAGACAGAAGAAATGACAAGAGTCCAAATATCTGCGTCTGAATCCTGGTTCTGCCATTTCTTGGCTGGGCGGCCTCAGGCAGGTGGCTCACCCTCTCTGAGTCTTGTTTCCTCATCTACATAACAGAGATGACTTACCTACTCACAGGGTATCAAACCTGATACCCTGCTTGGGGAGGGTGGGGTGCATGGGGTGGGGGGACACAGACACTCCCTGATCCATCCCCCAAGGCCCAAAACAAAGGCACCCCTCTGCCCGACCCAGGCCCGACCCCGTCTGCCCCTCAGCGGGGGACCAGTGTGTAGCCTCTGCTGACATTTCAACATGGCTGCATGCACAGGATCCTTTAATTACCACCTGTCTGCTGAGATAAGGCCCTCGGGTTCGCATTCCGCAGGTGTAATTCCATCGATAAGACCCCGGGGCCACCCTGACATGTCTTAGCCCAGGAATGCCAGTGAAACCGATAGCAGGGGAGAATTAGGCCCAAGTTGGCTTTGTGCAGGGGGGGTAACTTCAGATAAGCTTCTCTCGTGGCTAAAGCCCCCAGGCCTCCAATGCTCCCCCGGGAGAGGCTGAAGGGGCACTGGAATCGGGTCGAGGGCCAGCTTTGTGCCTGGCCCGGTGGCTGTCAGTCGCCAGCGAATCACCTGTGGGAGGACGCGGCTTCAGGTCAGGGCGCCTGGATTAGACCTCGAGCCAGGAGCGGGCGACCCCGGTGGCTCTGGGGCCTCTCTGAGCCGCTCTGTGGGTCAGTCCCTCTGACTGTAAAATGGGGGGAAATGGCTGCTCCTACATTTCCTGGGGCCCAGCACCCCAGGGCCTTGCTTCGTTTACCTGTAAGTTGGGAGCCCCCCGCCCCTGTGTGATAGCTTGTGTGCCCCTTCCTGCATTCCTCCTGGGGTCCCGGTACATTTGCTGGGTATGCGTTTTGGGGGACGGCCTCCGCTTTCCTTCACTGGGGTCTCTCACCTCCAGCTGCTGCAGGTGTCTAATCTGCGGCTTGCTCTGGTCTAACTGGGGTGCGGAATCTGTGCGCGAGGGCAGCCGCCCCAGCACCATCCCCTGCGACCCTGGAGGGAGGCAGCTTCCGGCCAGGTGCATCAGCAGCCAGATGGGCAAGACCAGCCCCACCAGCGGGCCCTGGAGGCCCCTGCAGAACAAGCCTCCGGGGCAGGGCAGGGGGTCTGGCCCACCCAGGAGGAAGGCCAGATGGTCCTGCGTCTTCCCACGATGGGGGCTTCTCCAATGCCTTCCTTCCCAACTTCCACGCAGCCTACCACTGAGTTCCACGTACCCAGACTCTCCTGGGTCCCCACTCGGGTGGCCCGTGGGCCCTGCCTCACCTGGCCTGGCCAGGTGTCTCCCATCTCCACCTGGGCTCCCCAGCTCCTGGCTTTGCTATGGCATCCTACGGTGCTGGGGTCCTGGGCTCCCAGGCCCACCGGCTCACTAGGGCCCCAAGGCCCTCCTGTGCTCATGCCGGGCCGGCCCAGCCTGTCAGGCCGCCGCACTTGGCAGGGACCCAGCCGGCCCCCGTGCACATTCTTTTCTCTGGAGGAATGTCCGGGATCCAGGTTCCCACAGAGGTGCCGCTCCAAGGGGAGTGACCGCGCTTTTGAACTCTGCCGAGCGTGCCCACGAACACGCCTGTAACCGAGCCGCGGGGGTTCCCGGGTCAGCGCGGATGCAGTGGTGCGGGCCGCCCGGCCCCCGCGGGTCAGCCGGGCCGGGGTCAAGCGAGACCCATTCTAATTAAAGGGACATTAAACAGGGCCATTTCCTAACGGCCGCTCCGATACCCACAGGTTTCCCAGAGGAAGGGGCAGAGGCGGGGGCCTGGGAGAGCCAGGCTCCCCACCGCCAAGCGCCCACTCTGCATTGATCTGAACTCCTTCCACGCGGTCAATGACAGGCTCCAGGCAAACTTCTCCAGCCCGAGTCTTCAACTGCTTGAAGGGAATGCTGCCCCTCACCCCACCACGTCCCGGGCGGAGGAAGATGAGCTGGGTCTGAGGAGGGGGCCCCACGGAACCGGCCCGGACACGGCGCCGGCAAGGATGTGGCTGGCGGGCAGCAGCGGGACCCACAGGTGCGCCACCTGAGGGCCTTCTGTGTGCCCGACACGGTCCTAGGCCCCGGGTGGGAGCTCTGAAGAGGACAAAGGCCCCCGCCCTGTGGTGTGTGTGCCACTTAGCTCCAGGTCATAAGCAAGGCCTGCAGGCCTGCTCTTCCTGTGCTTCTGTGTGATAGAAAGATAGAAAGGCACACAGAGAAGGGCATCTGTCCCCGCCTCCCTGTCCTGGTTACTATCATGTCCAACTGTCTTGGCCCATAGAGGCTGAAGGCCAGGGTCAGACCTGCGGGCCACACACAGATTGCATAATTGAGCTGGGAGTCCATCTCACTGAGCAGAGTGGCTTAGGCCCTGAATCCCCGGTGACCGGTGGCCTGAGTACTGGGTCAAGGATTCTGTGATCAACCAGTCATGCCTGCCATGGGTTCAGAGTGTCAAGGATTCTATGATCGATCAGTCATGCCTGCCATGGGTGCAGAGTGGGAGAGCCCTGGCATGTGTGCTCTGCATGAGCTGGCCCTGCTTTAAAATCTAACTTGAAGTGGGCTTTGAGGAAAATCACGAAAGCAACTGAACGAAGCCATTGAACTCTCTTATCTCGAGGGCCTGAGTAGCTTGTGACATGGTCTGAGATAAACACCCTCATTGGCCCTGCCCATTGCCCAGGGTCACCTGATGGCCTCAGACACATGTGAGATCCAAATCCAGACCAGCGAGCCCACGTTCACCAGCCTTGTGGCCGCAGCTCTCACCCTCCGGGCTGTCTGGGCCCCTGGTCTGGCTGCCGGCTGAACACCTTGCTGGAAAGTAGCACATCTTGTTAAGCAATCTCCTGAGCTAGACTTGGAGGAGACCAGAGCTGGGACAGGGTTCTGTCTGGAGGCCAGGCTGGGGGCTGCATCCGAAAGCAGGTGCCCTCCTCTCACCATGCCCACTCCAGCCCCTGCACCTGCGCTGTTCTCTCTCCCTGGTCTGCCTGGGGAAGGGCTTCTTGGCCCAGACGACTGTCCAGCACGGGGTGTGATACATGGCAGGGCCCTCAAAGTGCCACTGAGCGGCCCAGTCTTGACTTGGAGGCTCCCTGGTAAGAATCAGGAAGGGTGTGTGTGCCGGGGCGCGGAACCGGGGAGTCTGCCCTCCACAATATGTGTTAAAAATGGGTTTAGTGCCGCACTCCCCTTTCCCAGAGGGGCCACGGGGGGTTGGGTCATGGGGGGGGGGGGCTTTGGTTTCAGGCAACTCTGGGCCAGAATCATGGCTCTACTCTCCAGCAGCTGACGGCCTGGAGGAAGCAGCTCAACTGCTCTGTGCTTTGGTTTACTCATCTGTAAAATGGAGCGACGGCGTTGGCCCAGCAGTGGGAGGCTAAATAAGATTGCACAGGGCAGATTCCAGCAGAGCCTGGCCCTCAGGCCCAGCAGCAGCATGGTTCTTTAAACAGCGGGGCCCTCTGATCTGACTGGAGCAGGATGCGCTCAGTACAAAGGCATGTTTTCAGACACAAATGCATCTCAGGCACCTCGGACCGCTTCCTGAGTCCAGGTGGGCCAGTGAGGGGGCTGAGTGCGGACAAGGACCCTGGAGACATGCCACGTGCCGGCCAGTGCACATCCTGCCAGGCAGCCAGGGCCCGGGCCCCTGCTGGTTAGCTGCTCAAGGGGGAGAATGTCGGGACCACTTCTGGACCCTCGGGGCAGGGTGGTGGGTGTGAATCGTGGTGGGTGAAGCATGGTTCCTCCATAGTGGCGCATTGAAGAGGAGCTGCGCCCCATGTCCATCTTCCAGGGCCTCAGTTTCCTCCTAGTGTCTTGCTGGGAAGAGGAGCCAGACTGGTAGGTAGGATGGCAGAAGGAGTCTCACTTTGGAGGCAGACAGGAGAGTCAGAGGGGGGCCACCAACACAGGTGGCTCTGTGAGGTAAACCGAGACAGTGCTGGAAAATGATTAGCGAGCAGGTTCTGGGGCAACTGTCCAGTGTGCCTCTAGTTTCCACTGCTACCAATTAGGTGATTAGGTGGCTAAACCACTCTGCACCTCAGTTTCCTCCTCTTTAAAATTGGGACAATAGGAGAGCTAGCTCATATAGTCATCATGAGGTATATGAGGTGTGGTAAAAGTTATCTTCACCACCACCATCATCACCATCATCACCACCATCAACATTATCACCATCATCATCACTACCACCATCAACATCATCACCATCATCATCACCACCATCATCACCATCATGATCACCACCATCAACATCATCACCACATTACCACCATCACTACCATCACCACCATGATCATCATCACCACCATCATTACCATCATCATCACCATCACCATCACCACCATCCTCCACCATCATCACCATATTAACACCATTACCACCATCACCGCTATCATCCCCATCATCATCATCACCACCATCCTCACCACCATCACATCACCGTCATCATCACCATCATTATGACTATCATACCACCAACACCATCATCATCATTATCATCATCACTTCATCACCACCATCACTATCACCATCACCATCACCACCATCCTCCACCATCATCACCATCATCATCACCATATTAACACCAGTACCACCATCACCGCTATCATCCCCATCATCATCATTACCACCATCACATCACTGTCATCATCACCATCATTATGACTATCACACCACCATCACCATCATCATCATTATCATCATCACTTCATCACCATCACCAATATCACCATCACCATCATCACTATCACCATCATCACCATCACTATCATCATTGCCACCGCCATCATCATCATGACTATCATACCACCATCACCATCATCACCATCATCACTATCATCACCTCATCACCACCATCACTATCACCATCATCACCATCACTATCATCATTACCACCACCATCATCATCATGACTATCATACCACCATCACCATCATCAACATCATCACCATCACTTCATCACCATCATCAATACCACCATCACCATCATCATCACCATCACCATCACCACCATCACCATCATTATCATCACCACCATCATCACCATCACCATTATCATCACCATCACCATTATCATCACTATCACCATCATTGCCACCATCACCATCACTACCATCACCATCATCACCACCATCATCACCATCACCACCATCACCACCACCATCACCATCACCACCATCACCATCACCATCACCATCATCAGCCTCTCATCATGGCTTAACAGGTGGCTGGCATCCTGAGTGTTAGAGACAGGAGAGAACCCAACAGGGACAGATTCAGATTTCTACAGTCCCCTCCCCGAGCAGGGTCCCGCTGGGCTGTCGAGCGTCACAGTCAGACCTCAGCCCAAGGGAACAAGTTTTGCTAGTCAGAGCTGAGTGGTGTTGGGACTAGTCTTGGGCCAGCGGAGGGGTGCGGAGTGTCTGGGGTCCTTGGGCTGTCCACAGCACTCACAGGCGGGAAGGGTGTCTCCTGGAGCGCCCCTTCCCGCCGCTCCTCAGAAGGGACTCTCTAGAGAGGATCTGTGAGATGGGCCTGCTGAGGTCTCAGGCCACTTCTGCCTGTCTCTGGCTGTGTGACCTCAGACGGGCCTCTTCCCCTTTCTTGGCCTTGGTTCTGCCATCTCTACATAGGCGATACCCTGGGACATGGGTAAGCACCGGCAAGCCGCTGGAGCCTGCCCCGAGCGGCCGGTAGGTGGCGCTGATGGGCAGATGGGGCAGGGGGAGGTGTCCACAGAGCAGTGGTGTCCTGCTCTGGAGAGACCTCCCGTGAGTCCTGGGCCCAGGGGAGCGGGCTGGCATTCCGAGCTCCCCTTCTGCAGGCATCTCCAGCACATGAGGGGCAACACCCTCGTGGGCAGCCAGGTACCCCGTCTCACTGAGTGGTGTCACCATCCTCCTGGGGGTTATCTGGGCACCCTCTCTCCTTGGCCTTCACCCTGAATTTGTCCCTGAGCCCTGCCAGGGCCACCTTCCATCCTACCTCCGTCTCCCACCTGGGTGACCAGGGAAACCTCTCCCAGCCCCTCTGATCCCTCCACTCAGCAGCCAGATGCTTCGAAAGCCACAGACGCCTCCTTGTTCTCGCCTCATGCAGGTTCCCCGGCCCCTGGGACAAATTCCAAGGCCCTGACAAGGCCTGCGAGGCCCACGAGGCCCCGCGGGTCTGGGGCTGGCCCCAGGGTGCTGCCTCATCTCTGATCTCAAACTGGCTTGCCCCCAGGGCTTGGACACTGGTGTCACCAAGCACAGCCACCTTCTGTCCCCTCTGGGTTCTTCCTGCCCCTCTGTCTTCCAAGGCCACTCTAGAAGTTTCCCTCGAGGCCTGCTGCCTGCGTTTTCTGCTGGCCTTGACCATGTTGTCCTGGGAGCTGAGGAGGGGGGCTGCCGTGGACGCCTCACCGTGTCCTCACCTGGTGCCGGGCTTGGCACTTAGAAAGTGCTCGATAAACCCTGGTGGAATTGGGAGTGGACAATGAGGAGCACTGAATGAAGAGCAGGACCCAGTACGTGCCAAGTGGTGAGCAAGAGCCGGGGCGGGAAGACCCCTCCTCACCTGCCCGCCCACCTCCGCGCAGCGGGGTCACCCTGAGCCCTGAGGTCTGTGTGCCTGTGTCTGTGACACAGCCCCTGGGGTGGGGCCCTCAGCTCAGACCACCCTCCCCCCACCTGTGACGCCATCTGGGGGCTGCAGTGTCTCCCAGGAGTCTTCCTCGGGCTCCATGGCCCTATCTCCTGGCGGGGCTGTGACAGGGTCTGAGCCAGGCCTGGGCCTGGGCTGGAAGCCCGTGGAGGACAGATAGGGGCTGGCAGAGAAGACGGTGGGTACACACGGTGACGGCAGCTGCAGACTGGCCTTGTGTGCAGAGGACTCTTAGCTGGTGGACAGAGACAGCCTTGAGCCCTGGGCTGAGCCGGGGACCCGGAGAGCAGCTGAGCCCTGTGAGCAGACTCTCCAGGGGAGGGACAGCCGAGTAAAGGCCTAGGTGGGAAGGACTGGGGCTCCAGGAACTGGCGAGACGTCGGGGTGGCCGAGCCGGCCCGGGGGAGGGCGGACCTGGCCCCTGGTCACCTGGCACAAGGCACTCTGTGTTCTACACGGGGTGAGGTGGCCATCCCTGGCGGGGTCTGAACGGGGGAGAAACTGGGACTTTCTTAATATTTCCAGAGAACCCTCTGCTACTGGGTGGACAGCGGCTGGAGGGGGCAGCGGTGCAAGGAGCTGTTCTGGAAGCAGGCCCAGAGGGAGTCCAGGGCCTCTGCTGAGCCGCCCAGGTCCTCTGGTGCCACCTCTTGCCCTCAGCCCCCGAGGCCATGCCGAGGCTAGGCCACCACACAGCCCAAGGCCTCTAGTTCCCACGAGACAGTCCAGCGGGCTCCTCCCTAGACAGCGCCACACACAGAGGACAGGGTTGTCCCCCACGGTCTCTGGGGCCTGGCTGACCCCAGGCCCACCTGGGTCAGCCCCTGCTGGGCATAAGTCTCACTTGGCGGCCCGCCTGCTGCCTTGGGAAGCTGAGGCTGGGTACGGGGACAGTGGAGGGACTTCGGGGCTGGGTCACACCCGTGAGTTGGGGCAGGTGGCTCTCTGCCTCCTGGTTCTGGGCCTGTGATGAGTTCCTGGAGGCCCTGGGACACAGCAGCTGTCCCTCCTCCCCATGGTCAGGGAGGGAGGTGCCTTCCCAGTGAGGGTCAGGAAAGACAGACCCTCTGTTCTCTTGGGAGGCCACTCGGGAGCAGGAAGTCTCCCTCCTGGGTGGGAAGTCAGGCCCATCACACCACGCTTAGCGCCTCTCCCGGCTTTCCTGGCACTGTGGACAATGGCCACCTCCTCCTGGTGCCCTTCAGACACGGCCCCCACTTCCAGGACGGGCCCTGCCTACCACACCCAGCTTCTGGCCTCAGGGCCTTTGCTCCTGCTGTTCCTGGGCCAGGCTCCTCCCCTCCGTGGTGGCCTGGGTTTCCTCTGCCCCCCCGCCCCGTCAGCTCCTGCGCACATCCTTCTGGACCGCTGGCTCCATCAGGAACTCCCCCAACGCACCCCCAAATCCTTGTGTTCCACGTCAGTGCAACTTGCAAGGGCTCAGGTTTATGACTGCTTTCTTGTGTGTTGCCTGTCCCCCGCAGGAACAGGGACTGGCTCCTCCCATCCACGCAGCAGGCTCGATGTCCCTGGGGGCTCCAGAGCTGGGGCCTCGCCTGGCCTCGTCCTTTCTGGCGCGGGCCCAGCTGCACTGTAACAAGACAGGCGCTTGTTTCTCTGTGGAAAAGGCCTCTCGGGGTACCGTGCACTGCTGGCGCTTGCGGCAGAGAGAGAAACGAGAGAGCATCGAGCGCGTCCAGGCGGTGCGGGGGCTCGGCCAGCAGGGAAAGGCCTGGACAGACCACAGGCCCCGGGAACCGCGGAGGCGCCTGGGAGCTCTGGAGCAGCACCGCGTGAGCTCCCGCTTCTGTGAGGTGGCTGAGCGATGCCCCAGAGCTGAGCCCTGGAATGGAGCGGGAAGGGCCCTGCAGGCAGGAGAAGGCACGGGAAGCACAGGCCCCAGACGGAAGTCACACAACCACGCATAAACCACGCACTGCACAACACCTTGGCCTGGACTCTGGCCAGCTCCCGGGACATGCTGCACAGCCCTGAGCCGGGCAGGCCCAGGCCTCGGTCCAGCAGGCCTGACCGTGCTCACCTGGGGTGGTGTCTGGAGGTTTGGCCAGGCTGGGCCCACCATCTCCCACCTCCAGTGTCAGGCCTTCTTGTCCTTGGACCCAGGGCCTCCGGAGGACTTCCTGTGTGCCCCGCAGTTTATGCCCAGTCTCATGTAATCCCCAGGACCACCCCCAGAGGCAGTGAATAAACCTCACCCCACACCACAGCACCGAGGCCCAATTCATCGAGTGCCTGCCCTGCAGGGGCACAAGCCAGGGACTGGGGGTCCTCCCGCGACCAGGGCCCATTCAGAACATTCCTCAGTGGGTCACTGGCTGGGGGGTGGCGGGCTGATTCAGTGTCTAGTCCGATTCTGGCCTGCGTGTGGAGAAACACTATGGGGTGCAATCTGGCCCGGGGAACATGCTGCAATCCATTAGTGATGTCTGCTGTGTTTGCATGCAGGGGAGGGAGACTTGGGGCTCTACCTGTGCAGCCTAGACTGAAAGGCCTCTAAAGTGCATCCAGGCCCAGCTGGGTGCCATGCATGGCCATCCTGCCCAACTTGGCATTCTTCTCTCCATGCCCAATGAGAAGGTGGCACCTGCCCGAGGTCCCCCAGCTCCTCTGTGACGTCACGCTGCAGCGCTCTGTTCTCCTCTTTGCTTTGGCTGCCGGGGAGCTCAGAATGGAGGAGCCTAGGCTTGCTCTTGAGCCCCGCTTAGCCAGGGGTTGGGGCATTTCTGTCTCTCGCTCCTGTGGGCCCTTTCTCCTCTCGCTGTACCTCCCGTGGAGCAAGCCGGACACAAGTTATCAACTATAAATAACACCAAGGCTTCCGTTCTGGCTCTCACTAGTTTCCTGGTGCATTTTTAAAGTCCCTAATCAACGGGGGTGGGGGTGGGGGCTATAGCGGAAGATGACATCACCATCAGCTGGCCCAGGAGCAGCCCCAGCCCCGGGCCGGGTGGGCCCTGAATGCCCCATTATGAGGGGTAATCTCATTACACAAGTCGCCGCACGGTGGGATTTCAAACGGGGTTTTGTGGTTTCTGCCCTTCGCAGGGCGCGCACGCGGGCAGCTGCGATGACGGCGCTTCCTCTCCCGCCGCAGCCCTGGCGCCCGGCCAGCCAGGGACCACCCCTTCCACCATGAGTCAGTTCCTTTCTTCACTCTGATTCAGGTCCCTTTAAAGGGACAGCGGAGGAACCGCTCGCTCAGGGCCAGGAGGGGAAGAGCCTGCCAGGGCGGGGGAGCGCCTGCCTCCCTCCATCGAGGCCCAGGGACAGAGGGGCTTCCTGCCTGCTCCAGGGGACGGGAGCCTGTGACTTCTCCAGAGGCGACTGTCTGCAGGGCGGGAATCCTAGACAGTCAGTGGCCTCCCTTCCCACCCAGCCAGAACCCTGTGTCCAGGCCTGCCCAGGGGCGAGCTGGGACTGGCGAGCTGTCCCTTCGTCCTCATCCTCCTGGTTCTCTGGGCATCTGCCCCTTGCTCCCTGAGCTGCGGCCACAGCAACTTTCTGCGCATCCAGAAGGGTCGGGGATGCTTCCTGGGCTGCCTTCCCTGCCATCCAGAATGGGCATCTGTCCCTTGTGTGGTTCTATGTCCTCTGTGAGGGCTCCGTGTCACCTCCTCCCGAGGTCTCCCTGCGGGTCTGTTATTTAGCTCCTATAACAACTCAAGACTCTGTTTCACTTGCCCGCATCCCCCGAGGCTGTCGGCTGCATGAGAACAGGGCCCTCTGCCTGGCTCATCCACACCACGAGGCCCTGCTCACAGGAGGTGCTCAATAAACGAAGCAATAAATTGGGGGAACAAGGCAGGGATCCCTCCCAGCCATTCCTGAGGGCCCCTCCCTCCCGTGACAGAGCAGGAGGGGACAGAGGACAAGCGCGGGGAACAGGCCCAGCTTGCAGGTGGACGTTCCTGGGCCGGGGGATCCTCGGGGCCAGGCTCCGAGCCCATCCCGGGCCATGCCTGTGCATAGCTCGGTGAAGCCAAGAATGCCTCTCTTGCCTTGGGCCGGTGTGACTCACACTTTCGTTTTAAACTTCTCCCTTTCTGCGGAGCTTCTCTTGGGGTTACCGAGTGGTCAGGCCACACTGGCAGGGCGTGGCCAGCACAGGAAGCCGGCTGCAGTTTCATTCACAAAAACGCAGTGCACCAATCCCGGCGTCCCGCCCCGTGGCTGGTCCCCGGCATTTGAAGTGTGCAAGGGTGGTGAGGTGCTCACCGGTGGCAGGGGCCTGAGCGTGAGTGCCCACAAGCCCAGAGTCCAACTGGGCCTCTCCCTCTGGCCTCCCACCTCTGGCCCTGACCCATGACGCCCCAGGCTCGCCCAGAGACCAGGGACGGGGCTGGACACGGAGGGCCTGGTCCTCCCCACTTCCTACTGAACTGCTCTTTTTTTTTGGAATGGTACTGGGGATTGAACCCAGGGACTTTCTATCTCTGAGCTACACCCCAGCCCTATTTTATTTTTTATTTTGAAACAGAATCTTGCTAAGTTGCTGAGGGTCTCGCTAGGTTGCTGAGGTTGGTCTCGAACCTGCGATCCTCCTGTCTCAGCCTTCCAAGTACTGGGATTACAGGCGTGCGTGGCCATGCCCAGCTCTGAGTGACTCTTGACCCCACACGAGGCCGGGAGGCCCAGGCAGACAGGTGGAAGGCCGGGCAGGTAAGGGGAAGAGAAGAAAATGATGCTTGTCCAGGTGCAAACTCCTCAGCCAAACCCGCTTCTATCTAGGAGGCACGTCAGTTGTCTCCGGGAGCCCCAGGTGGCACCTGTACCACCCTGTCGTCATGCTTCAGGTCTCATGCAGTTCTCTGGACACATGTGACTTGAGTGTGCCCCTTCCGCTCTGCCCTGTGAGCTGCTGACCTAACGGGAGAGGACACGGAGTGCCCAGTGCCATGCGGGGAGCTGCCCAGAGAGGGAGGCCAGCCCGGCGTGGGGTCAGAGAGCACCCCAGAGGAAGAGGGGCATCAGAGGAGGGCCCTGCGGGGTGAAGGGCGTCCACCAGGGAAGGGGACCGGAGGGGACGAGAGGCTGGGGGGAGCTCCAGGCAGAGGGATGACCGGTGCAGGGTTTAAATGCACAGGAGAACGCAGTGCGTTGGAGCCCTGCGGCCTTGCGGAGCTAAGAGGACAGTGTGGCCGGGGTGGGCGTGTGGAGGGGCCTGGGCTGGCCGAGGCTGGCCCTGGCCGAGCCGCCTGGACGCTTGCCTGGGGTGACGAAGACAGGGTTCATTTGCTTCCGAAATGCCTTCCAGATGCCTCAGTGGGCAGGGTGGCCAGAGGGTCTGGCAGGGAGACAGAGTGACCCCTCGCGCCAAGGCCCTGCCTGTGCTGTGCGGCTGCCCTGGGAGCGTCGCGGGGACACCCCAGGCCCGTAGGCAGGGGAGGCCAAGACCAGAACCCGGAGAAATGACGCCAAGGTGACCCTGAGCGGTCATCAGGGACTGCTTGGCGGTTGGCAGGGCTGGTCCCTGGCCACGCCCGTTCCCATCCGTTGGCGGTCTCCCTCTGCCCACGGCCTTCGCTCCCTGCGGGCACTGTCTTGATGAGCTTGTTCAGGGTTCACAGGGTCAGTGATGGAGAGTGTGGAAGGCTGAGGCAGGAGGATGGCAGGTTCGAGGCCAGCCTTGGCAACTTCATGAGACGCCGTTTCAAAATAAAAATAAAAAGGAAGCCGGGCGTGGTGGCACACGCTTGTAATCCCAGTACTTGGGAGGCTGAGACAGGAGGATCTAGGTTTGCGGCCAGCCTCAGCTACTTAGTGAGGCCCTCCGCAACTTAGTGAGACCCTGTTTCAAAATAAAGAATAAAAATAAATATAAAAAAATATAATATATAAAAATATATATAAATAAAAATAAATAAATATACAAATATATATTTATATATTTTATAATATATAAAATGTATAATATAAAATATATAAAATATGTAAAAATAAATATAAAAAATATTAAAAAATAAATATAAAGAATAAAAAATAAAAAATAGGGCTGGGGGTGGAGCTCGGAGGTAGAATGCCCCTGGGTTCAATCCCCAGTACCACAAAAAAAAATCAGATAAAAAAATAAAAATAAAAATAAAAAGGAAAAGGGCTGGGGGTGGAGCTCATGGGTGAGTGCCCCGGGTTCAATCCCCAGGACCGCAAAACCAAAACCAAACAGATGGGGTTGCCGCTCAGAATACAGGGCACGGAGAGGGAGGGAGGTGCCGATGTCACTACAAGCCTCTTGGGGACAGTCCCCTCTGCGCAGCTGATCTCCCCCGCTGACTGCAGCGTTGGTCATCATCACAACCTACGGGGCCCCGCGTGGGTCTCTGATGGACGGCTCCCCTTCATCCTCGTGCCACCCCTGCCAGTGGGCGAGCTCTCCCCTTCTCCAGCCCAGGAGACCGAGGCACAGAGGCAGGCCCTGCCCCCGGGGGGAAGTCCAGTCTCCCTGACCAGCCCAGGCTGCTGGGGGGATCCAGCCAGTCACCGGGGCAAAGCACTTTGAAATGCAAAAGCTGTTCCCATTACTGTGATTATAAAAACAGAGCAGGAAGAACACAACAATTAGGGGTTTATGAGGCTGGGCCGCCCCTCTGGAATTCCCTTTTATCCCGGGATCTCCAAGCACTGGGCCTGTCCAGAATTAATTAGGCCCTGAAGCCAAGGGCCACAGAATGGTGCTAGAGGGGCAGCGAGGGCACGCTCTGCACAGGCGGGAGGGTAAGTACCGTCCTCACCTGCTCAAGGCCGCGGGACTCTGCAGCCCCAGGCCCCCCAGTGGCAGCAGCCCCCTCCCCCAGTGGGAGAATGGGGAGCCCGGGCTCTGCCCTTCTCCAACAGATGAGGCTGGAGACCAGCAGCAGCAGGAGGCCCAAGGACTCCACAGTCAAGAAGCGGAGGGGCTCTGCCTGGCTCGGACCCTCTCTTTCTTGAGACCATGAGGTCTTGGAGGTCAACAGGCCATGCATGTCTGACACTGGGACCTGCTGGGATGAACAGGGCTTGACGGCTGGAGACGAAGCAGTAGAGTGTGGGAGACTAGGGGTCAGGGACAGCCGCAGGGTCTGCTATCTTGTCAAGACTTACTAAGGTACTCATAAATAATGGATGGAGCCAGGCGTGGTGGCTCACACCTGTAATCCCAGTATGGGAGTCTGAGACAGGAGGATCTAAGGTTTGAGGCCAGCCTCAGCAACTTAGAGAGACCCTCTTTTAAAAATTAAAAAAAAATGTCAGGGGGTGTAGCTCAGAGGTCAAATGTCCCTGGGTTCAATCCCCAGGACCAATAGATTAAATAACTGAATAACTGATGGATGGTCAGATGGACGTGTGGAAAGATAAATGGATCAGTGTATGTGTGGACAGTCCAAGGGAGAATAGATGAAGGGTGAATGGATGGATGGATGGGAGGATGGACGGGAGGAGGGATAGACGATGAGTAGATAACAGGAAGATGGACGGGAGGATGGATGGACGATGAGTAGATAACAGGAGGATGG
>PVJS01014421.1:30458-40508 GCA_004027185.1 Glis glis
GATGGACGGGAGGATGGATAGACGATGAGTAGATAACAGGAAGATGGACGGGAGGATGGATAGACGATGAGTAGATAACAGGAGGATGGACGGGAGGATGGATAGACGATGAGTAGATAACAGGAAGATGGACGGGAGGATGGATAGACGATGAGTAGATAACAGGAAGATGGACGGGAGGATGGATAGACGATGAATAGATAACAGGAAGATGGATGGGAGGATGGATAGACGATGAGTAGATAACAGGAGGATGGATGGGAGGATGGATAGACGATGAGTAGATAACAGGAGGATGGATGGGTAGATGTATGGATAGATGGTGGGTGAATGGATGGAGGGATAGATAATGCATAAATGGATGGATTAATGGTAGATAATGGATGGGTGGATAGATGATGGATAAATGGGTGAATGGATGGATGGATGGATGGATGGATGGATGAATGGATGGGTGGATGAATAGGTGGATGGATAATGGATGGACGGATGGATAGATAGGTGAGTAAATGGATGGATGGGTGGATGGATGGATGGGTGGATGGATTGGTGAATGGATGGATGGGTGGGTAAATAGATGGATAGATGGATGGGTGGATGGATGGATGGGTGGATGGATGGAGGGATAGGTAATGCATAAATGGATGGATTAATGGTAGATATGGATGGGTGGATAGATGATGGATAAATGGGTGAATGGATGGATGGATGGATGGATGGATGAATGGGTGGATGATAGGTGGATAGATAATGGATGGATGGATGGATAGATAGGTGAGTAGATGGATGTATGGGTGGATGGATAATGCTGGATGGATAGATGGGGGGTGGATGGATGGATAGATGGATAGGTTGGTAGATAGTGGAATGAGCACCTGGGTCTCTCAGGCAGGGGACATGGGCAGTGTGAGATGATTCTAGAAGAGAACTTGGTGGAGCCAGCGGGCCCTCATGGATAGGCTTTGGCATGCATGTCATGATGCCCATGTCCTCCCGTCCTTCACCAATTGGGAGATCAATGGTCATCGATCCGAGATCAATGATCCATCCTCACGTCCTCCACCAACCGGGAGATCACTGATCAAAGCTGGTGCCTGGACTTTGTCTTGGTCTTAGCTCAGCTTTATCAGCCCCTCAGCCTCCTTTTCCCTCCAGGCCTCAGTTTCCCTTTCAGGAACATGGATTCTTATGGGAGGAGATGGGCTTGCAAGGAAGGCAGGAGGAGGTCCCGGCTATCCTGGGACAGTGCCCAGCCCCTCTGCCTCCTGCTTGAAGCTTCTCCCTTGCTCCCTCCAGTCCAGGCATCTGCCACGCACCTCTTCCCCACCATTTCCAAATGTCTGGGCACACAGCCAGCCAGAGAGCTGGACCCTGGGGACGGGAGCGCTGGCCCCCGCCAGAGGTGGGCGGGCCGAGGGGCCGCTGTGGCTACTGCTGCTGGCTGCCGCAGGCCCCTGGCAGCCTCCAGGTTCAGTCACCCTGAGTCACGGCCGTCGCTTCCTTCCCCACACTCCTTCGCTCATGCAGCGCGATCCCCTGGCCACCGCCCTGGAGCAGCTGCCAAGGGTGTGGGGACGCTCAGCCTGCCCCAGCCCAGCGGGCAAAGGGCTCTGCCTCTGGGCCCTGGCAGGGACAGAGGGCCGGACACTCTCTGAGCCCGTCCCGCCTGGAGCTGTCTGACTCCCTGGACGGCCTGAGCTGCCACTTTAAGATGGGGAGACAGGGTCCCCCAGCTTCCTGGAGTTCACTGGTTGAAGAGGAAAATGATTTGCTGGCCCGTCTCCTTGCCAGCCACACCCAGGCGGACTCTGTCCCAGAGGGCCCATGTCCCTGTGGAGGACAGGGCTAGGTCTAGGTGGCGGCTGTGGCTTTCTCTGTGGGTGCGGGTCACGTCATCTGCCCCCCACACATCCGCATCCATAACTGGGCTGCCTCCAGGGCTGTGTGACACTCATGTTCCTCTGTCCCTCCTGGAGCCGGAGGGTGACCCACAGCCCTTGGACCCCCACTCTCACAGGTCCTGAGGCCTGGCGTCCCGTGCCATGAGGCACAGTCCCAGCCTGGGGCGAGCAGCTCTCCAAGCCAGAAGCTGCTGGGAGTTTGGGGATCCAGGATGGTTACCCCTAAGTGCAGGGCCCCCAGGTTGAGAGGAACCTGACACACTGGGCTCAGGGGCTGGCTGGGCTGGCGGGCATTGTGCCAGGAGGCCTGGCTCTCAGCTGTCCAAATCTGCCACGGCCTGAGCCCGGCCTCGGGGGGCCACCAGCCCCGGGCGCCCTCTCCTGCAGACCTGTGCCAACGTCTTTTCTGTGCGGGGCACCACTCTGTGCTGGGGACCTGTGAGCGTATGCGACAGCCCCGCCCTGTCCTGGGGGCCATGTCCGAGTGGAGACAGGATAGACAGGACAGAACGCAGTGACTGGACGCGCTGTGGAGCTATGAGAAAGCGGGGAAGAGACGTGGAGGGAAGGCAGGGGACCCGGAGCCCTGAACAGGGCAGCACATGGGCTGAGCCCCGGGGAGCAGCGGGAAGCCGGTGGAGGGCCAGGCGACAGCAAGCGCTGCTCCAGTTTCCCCGGCCCCATGTGCTCTGCGGGGAGCACTCCAGGGCCCCTTCTCCCCCCAGAGGGCCTGTGTGGACAGCAGGCTCGTTGGTGCTGCACCCAGAGGGCTTTTTAAGGCTCTAGTGAATTGGGGAGCAGAGGAGGGAGGGGTCTGGCTCAGTAACAAAAGCATGCTCCAGCTTCCAGGTTAAGAGAGGACTGGGGGTGGGATTCGAGGGTAGACTTGGTATCCACGTCCTGACACCCTCATTGCTGGGGACATGGAGCCAGGGCGGGCAAGGTGCCGTGACATAGCAGGGGGGAGAGGAAGACAGAACACCAAAGAAGGACCTGCAGGCCAAGGCCCAGGAGCCGGGGGAGGAAATCCAGGAGGCTTCCTGGAAGAGGCACTCTGAGGTGAGTCTCGAAGGTGGAGCAGCAGGTGCCCAGGCAGAGGCAGGAAGAGGGGAAAGCCTTCCATGTGGAATGGCAGGCCGTGCAGAGGCTCAAGCAAGTGAGCAAGCTACGAAGCACCCCCTCTGCTCATTCATTCATTCATTCATTCATTCATTCATTCAAGGAATGGTGGCTGTGGCCAGAACTCCATCCCGGTTCTGCAGCCCTGATTGTTTTGTATTTAAAATTCCACTAATTTTTTCGTGCCTTTGCATTAACGATTCCTTTTTAAACATCAAAGGGAGCCTCAGACGTCCTTACTCGTGACAGTTTTGTAGAGAGGTGGCCGATCATTATCCCCCAGCTCCAATGACAGGTTGTGCTCAGTTCAGATTCCAAAAGGAAATTCAGCTAATTATAGTTTGATAGAAATTACAGTCCTGCCGATTCCTGATTGGGTGCACCGGCAGAAATTGTGCTGTTCTTTGATAAGAGTTGATTTATCTCTCCCAGGAATCTCACAGGTACCTCATTGAAAGAAAATTTTCTTTTGTGTTCCTCTCCCCAGAAGAACCTGCCTGAGTTAGGCCAAGAAGATACGAAAAACCTGGATTATGGGGCCGCAGAGCAAGAGCAGTGACCTGCGAGCCAGAAATCCTGTGTTTGTACATAGCCAGTAACTTGCTGCGTGACCTTCGGCAGTCCCTGCGCCAGCTGTCCTGCTGTCCCGGGTTCGCTCCTGCCTCTCTGGAACCCATGGGCACCTCGACATGAAGACGTAGGGCCTGGGAGGGCACCGCGCTGAACACACGTCACGCACCACACTCTGCTCAGCACCAGAGAGCGTGGGGAGGCGGAGGCCTGGGGAACGCAGAGAGGGAGCGCTGAGGGGACCCCAGGCCTGGTTCCCCCGGGTGTTGATTGATATGGGAATGTTCTCGGCAGAAATCTCCCAGGAGTACAGGGGGTGCTGAGGTGCAGAGGGAAGGGGCCTCCCCCACAGCCAGCCAGCTCGGGACCAGCCCGGAGCTCAGGTCCCCACCGCTCCCAGCACACCTGTGGGCTCAGGAGCTTGCTGGTAGCCCTCTAGTCTCTGCAGCCGCAGGGTCAAGAGGACAGAAGCAGCCAGTCGAGCTAGAATGTGCTGGCCCAGAAGCCAGCAGGCACCGAGCTCCTGAGAAGCATTAACTCACGAATCTTCCCAGAAACCCAGTTATTAGGCCCAGTCCCCCGGTGCGGAAGTGCAGGCTCAGGGAGGCTCAGTAACTTGCCTGAGGCCACACAGCGAGGAGGGCACAGCCAGGCTGCCTGGCTCCAGAGCCCAGGCAGGGATGGGAGGGGAGTTCTGAGCTAGTGAGGGTCTCGGCTGAATCCGGACAGGGTGGACACAGAGGCCCCAGGCTTGCTGCAGCCCAGCTGAGGGCTCCCCTCCTTTGGCTGTGGCGCTGGTTCCCACAGGATGGTCCTCCTGCCCGTGGTCCCTGGATGAAGCCCCCCCCCCAGCCTTGGGCAGGAGGCTTCCTGTCAATCATCTGTCAGTGCCCAATCCTGTGCGATGCCACGCCCTTTTACACAGGGCTACAGAAAGCCCATGAAATCAGCTGACTTTCCCAAGCCCGTGAGCGTCAGCGTCGGCAAGGCCTGCAGGCCGCTTCCCCGACGACCGTGGCCTGGACCCTTAAGACCAGTGTCTATCGGCAAAATGTCCTGCGCCTGAATCTCCAGCACCCCCAAGCTGTCGGCCAACAGAGAGGGGCCTGCTCCGCTTCCTCCATCCCCTAGCACCCCTGAGGCCTCGGGTACCCCACGTGACAGGGCTGGCCCCCAAGAGCTATAAGAACCCAATTCCAGCCCCAGCTGCATTTCCCAAGTCCACCTGCCACTCAAACCATCACGGCCTGATGTGCATCCTAGGAAGGAAGAGGCAGACTCACCCAGAGCAGGCCAAGGGGGAAACTGAGGACCCAGGTCCTCCTGTGCCCCAGTGCCCCGTCCCCAGAAGTCTGGAGCCCCTCCTCCGTGCGGGAACAGCAAAATCAGTGAACAGCAGCGGCCGCCCAGGGAGGCTGACGCAGTGTCCACATGCTCCGTGACCGCCAGTGGCCTCGGCTGCCCATGGCGGTCTCACCTGGAGGCCTGCGGGGCTCCCTGACTCCAGCCTCCCTCCGCCCCAACCCTGGAACTCACGACCTCGCTTCCTGTCCCATGAGAGCCGCTCTGGGAGAGCAGCCGATTCAGCACCCTGGGGGGGAAGGGCACACGAGGGGGCTTATCCTACAGATCATACCTTCACAACATGACAGGGGCCATCTGGGCCACCAGGGCGGGCGGAGAAGGGACTCCATGCAGAATTCTGAGCATGGCGCCGCTCTGCCCCCCCCCCCCAGAGCCCCAAAGCAGCAGAACAGGAAGGGCGTCGAGAGCTCTGGTGGAACAGACACCCCTGTTTTCTGGACCCGTGGCTGGAGGGGATCGGCAGCGCAGAGGCCCACAGGAGATCACGCAGGTCTGAGGCCACATGGAGGCCGGCCTCGGGTCTCAGGCAGGGCTGGGGACAGGACGGTGGCAAGGCACACTCCTCGGCGTCTCACACACCTTGGGGAACAGCCTGAAGGCTACTGGGAAGCCAGAGGGAACTGGGGGACCTTGCCAAGGTCCTATTGGAGACCTCGCTTTTATGACAGGTGGAGGGAGCGTCAGGGTGGGGCCACAGCCTGGGGGCCACAGCCTGGGGTGGGGCCACAGCCTAGGTGGGGCAGCAACCTGGGGGTGGGGCCGCAGCCTGGGGGTGGGGCCGCAGCCTGGGGGTGGGGCCACAGTCTGGGGCAGAGCCACAACCTGGGGGCAGGGCCACGGCCTGGGGTGGGGTCATAGCTTGGGGGTGGGCCATGTCCTGGGGTGGGGCAGCAACCTGGGGGCGGGGCCGCAGTCTGGGGGCGGGGCCGCAGTCTGGGGGTGGGGCCGCAGTCTGGGGGCGGGGCCGCGGGCTGGGGCGGGGCCGCAGGCTGGGGGCGGGGCCGCAGTCTGGGGGCAAGGCCACATTCAGGGCCCTGGCAGCAGCCCAGGGGCAGGGCCAAAGTGGGGATGGGGCTGGGTGGGGCTGGATGCCCAGGCAGGGCAGATGCCAGGGCTGGAGGAGGGACAGCCAGTGGGGCTTGGTGACCAGGCCTTCGTGTGACCTCAGGCTCACAGCTGGGGGAAGTGGCACAGGAGAGGGAGCTGGGAAGAGGGAGGTGAAGAGGATGGGACCCCCAGAAGCCCGATGCTCTGGGAAAGCTTCGGGGGAGATCTTGACCAGAGGAAGCCTGGGGGGTCCCGGGGTTCCGCAAGGGCTTCAGCATGGGGAGATGAGGCCTCTCCGGAGGGGAGTGTCTGGGAGATGGGGCTGGTGACGGCTCCAGGCCCTCCCCGGGGGGCCCAGGGCACCTGCCTTCCTGGGCACAGAGGCCTGCTGGCTCGCTCTGGCCCCTTCTAACCCAGGAGTCCAGCGACTGGGAAAGCCCCGAGGGGCCCTGCTCTGCTGCCGCGGCCGATTTCACAGTGTGGGGACCAAAGCAGGTTTGCTATTTTTTTTTTTTTTTGGTACCGGGGATTGAATGCAGGGGCGTTCTACCTCCAGGCTGCGCCCCCGGCCCTATTTTTTTTTATACTTTATTTTGAAACCGGGTCTCACGAAGTTGCGGAGGGCCTCACTAAGGAGAGAGAAAGAGAGAGATGGAGAGATAGCGAGAGAGCTGAGGCTGGCCGCGAACCCGGATCCTCCGGTCTCTACCTCCCAAAGTACTGGGATTACAAGCGTGCGCCACCACGCCTGGCTTGCTATTATTTTTCACCAGAGAAAAATGTATAGATTTTGGAGTCCTGCCAACGACTTGAGGGGACAGCCGAAAGGGTCCAGTTGCAGGAACATTCCTCTTTGGACTCTGCATGTTGTATCTTCTTGGAAAACCACAGGGCGGGCTGGGAAGAGCCTGGGCTGGGCGGCGGTGGGGGAGACGCGGGTCCTGTCGCAGGTCTGCTGGGAGTTCACTGTGCTCCTGTGGTGGTGCTGTGAGCCGAGGACGCCTGGCAGCTGGTGGTCTCTCCTCTGATCCCAGATCAACCCGTCAGGACGTGGCCTCGGCACAGGAAACCCAGGCAGAGAAATGGCGTCCTGGCCTGCCGGGATGCAGCATGGCGAGGTGGCCCTGTCTCCAGGACCATCCAGGGCTGGCGCCGAGCGTGAGGATGAGTGACCCCGAGCCCTGGACACTACAGTGACATTTACTGAGTGCCGACTGCATCACAGGCTTCAGGGGGTGCTGGGCGGGCGTTAACTCACCAGTCATCCCAGAAATTAGTCCCCGTCCGCAGGTATGGATGTGGAGGCTCAGAGAGGTTCAGTAACTCACATGAGGCCACACAGCGAGGAGGGCAAAGCCAGGCTGCCAGCCCCAGAGCCCAGGCAGGGCTAGGAGGGGAGTTCTGAGCTGTGGAGGCTCGTAGCTGGATCTGGGCAGGGTGGACATGGAGGCTCCAGGATGGCTGCAGCCCAACTGAGAGCTCCCTTCCTTTGGCTGTGGCTCTGGTTCCCCCAGGACGGTCCTCCTGCCCCTGTGGCCCCCGGATGGAGGCTCCGGGCCTGGCTCGGGGCAGGAAGCCGCTGTGCTCTGCCCAGGCCTCCCTGCCCGCCGCCTGCCCGTGCCTTGCACAACCCCGTGCGGCACCACGCCCATTTTACACAGGGCTCCAGAAAGCCCACAAAGTCAGCCGACGTCCCCAAGTCCAGAACCATCCAGGATTGGGTCCTGTGACTGTCTTGCTCCAAAGCCCACCAGCCACCTCCAGAGTGACACGGGGGACAGTTGCTGACCTTGGCGAAGCTTCCTTCTGTGTCTCGCTCTGCTTGCGCCCCTGACAACAATAAAGTCCTACAGTCCTTGGGCGGACACAGTGACGTAGGCACGGGGACCCCTCCCCTCCTGCAGATCTGGAAACTGAGTCATCAGGGAAGCTGCCGCCCTCCCTGCCTCCCTGCTCCAGCCGCTGTGCCAGGCTGGTCTCTGGTCCAGGCAGCCCGTGCTCATGCCTCTGCATTGCTCTGCGGACGAGAAGTAGGCGCTGGGAGAATCTGCTGAGGGGAGAGAGCCTACTGTGCACTGACCACCTACTGTGTGCCGGCCAATCTCATGCCATTGCTTTCCAAAGTGAACATTCTTAATCGCATTTTACAGAGGAGGAAACGAGACCTGGCCGGTGGGGGCAGGGGGTAGGAGGTAAGATTTCCCCCAACTCAGGACCCCAGGGCCCAGCTGGAGAAGCCAGGGCTGCCTGCATGTCCCCCCACCCCAGGCCTGTCCCCCCAGGGGAGCTGGCTCCCACCACGGCAGCCACCTCCTTCTTTCTCCCTCCTTCCCGCCGAGGGAGAATTAAGTGGTAAACGTTTCAAAGTCAACTGTCAAAAGAAAATGGTCGGAGGAAGGAAATGTGTAATTAGGAGCTTCAGAGTAATTCCCATGGTGTGGTTTGAGCTCTACCATAAACACCCAAGAAGGAGCTGACTGGCCCCTTGCCCCTGCTCCCCCGCCCCGGGGTCCTGCCAGCCTGCTGGCCCCACCGATGGGCCCAGAGGAGGCCCCAGTAGGGAGGCCTGCCCGGGAGGAGGGCAAGGGGGAGGCCAGCCTCGGACCAGGGAGGGGTGGAGCTGTGGGAAGTTCCCATTCCCCAGAGACCGTGTCTTCCAGCAGAAGGTGCCGGCATTACAGAAAGGAAATATTAACATTATAATTATAATTCTGTTTATTTAATTAAGTTATTAAACAGGACTAGCCTGGGGAGGAAGAAAAAAAAAACCCTGTAGTTTCATTCTAATTGTTTCTCCCAGGATGTAATTAGAGCCTTATAGAAGGACCCAGAGCCAGAAGGCAGTGGGCTGTGCCAGGCCTGGGGTCCGGGCTGGCGCGCGGGCCGGGGCAGGCCGTGCGGCCCAGTCAGAGGCCCTGCCTTGGGAATGCGGCCTCCGCAGGGGGCCGAGCCTGCCCCGTGTTAGGTGCTCAAGAAATGTTTTGGACTGATCGCCCGGTGGGCAGTGCAGCCGGTGGGTCAGGAAGTGTCTCTCTGGAGACGTCCCGTGAGTTTTCCACAAGGGACGCAGCAGCCACCTCCTGCCTCTGCCCCGCTGGCGGCCCACACCGACAAGGCCTGGCTGGCGGTCACAGATTCCGACCTTCTCCTCTTTCTTCAGTTTCTGTCTGATCACAGATGGCCGAGCCCTGGAACAGGGCCAGCAAATTCCACCAGCCCCCAGACTCCACAGGGGCTCCCGACCACTGCGTCTCCCCAGGGACAGATTTCCTAAGGAACAGGAGCATCAGGGTCCCAGAGGGTTCAAGCGGCTGAAGGCCCTGCTCCAGCCCCCAGCTCTGAGAAGCCAATTCTGGGGCCCACAACTGGGTCCCGGGAGCCTCTGCTGAGGGGCCCGGGCAGGGCGCTGGCCCGAGCCGGCTCCAGATCCGGTTCTGCGCCCCCGAGCTGACAGCTGCCCGCAGGCTCCGTGCAGAACCTCCCGTCAGACAGGAAGTGTCTCGTTCCAGCTGGCAGGGCCTTATCGAACAGTCCCGGCTTTGTAAGTGTGGACAGCTGCGGCGAGCGGTGACGGGAGCTGGCCTGGGCGGGGGTGGGGCTGGGCTGGGGATGCTGAGGAAGGGGAGGCCGAAGCCAGAGGCAACTGCAAGTGTGTGGGAGTGAGGACCAGGGAGCTGGGGGTGGGGGCCCCCAGAAGGCCAGGCACCTCAGGCTGACGGGCAGAGGACTAGTAGGGGGGCAACCACGGAGAAGACAGAGCGTACACGGAAGGGACTTCGACAGGAGGGCTGGGCCCTGCCTCCACGGCCCTTGCTCCCCACTACAGTGAAAATGCCCAATTTACCCGGGCCACACCGAGGCAGCCATGAAACTAACCACTTCGTGACTAGGAGGCAGGGGAGTGCGCGGGGACCCTCTATGCACCGCCATTTACCATCCATGGTCTCCCCACCCATCAGCTCATCCACCCAGCACCCATCCATCCATCCATCCATCCATCATCCATCCACCCATCCATCCATCCATCCATCCATCCATCATCCATCCA